>VNJW01012078.1:0-72994 GCA_008042615.1 Drosophila auraria
GCGTAGAAACCGACAGACAGACAGACAGACAGACGGACAGACAGACGGACAGACAGACGGACAGACAGACGGACAGACAGACAGGCGGACATGGCTAGATCGACTCGGCTGGTGATGCTGATCAAGAATATATATACTTTATGGGGTCTGAGATGCCTCCTTCACTGCGTTGCAAATATCATGGCAAAATTATAATACCCTCTGCAAGGGTATAAAAAGAAAATTAAGCAAAGATTTATTTAAAAGAATTTTAGATTTTGTAAGATTAAGGCTAAGTTTTATATATTAATTTTTTCTAGGTCCTCATAACGCCTGTACTTTTGGCCAGCCTCCTCTTTGGACATGCAGGCCTTAGTATATATACTATATATATATTTTACGACTGTCAGTTGTGCCGCGTTTGGCAACAAAAATTTGTTTAAACGAAACGCAAGCAGGGGAAAAAATCAATTTTTTATTGCCCTGTTGCTTCAGTTTCTCCTGCTGTTTTAGCTGATGTTTTGTTTAGATTTTAGCCGGGCTTTTATTAGCAGGCAGGCAGAGCGAGAAGAATGTTTTTTTTTAGCCTTTTATTGCTGCTTTTGGCAGAAATGGTTGACAAGTTTCAAAGATTGTACTGTGAAAAATATATATATATTTTGATGGAATTACTATATTTAAAATTGATTAAATTATAAAATAAATATATTTTGTATAAAATGTAACTGGTATTAAATGGAGACATATTTTTTTTATCGAATTTAGCTTTAGTTTAGCTTTATTTATAGTAATTATTATTACAATATAAACCAACACATTGTCAAATTATTACAGCAGCTTCCTTTATCAATTATTAATCCTTTAATTGTTTAAGTACATTAATTTCATTTATTTTTATGGTAAAATCCCTTTGGCACTGCACTTTCAATGCAGTTATAATTCTTGAAATGACTCAAATATGACTTCCAAACTTTTTCTCCTCATCAGAGGGCGCGGTGCCAGGTGCCAGGTGCCCAGTGCGAGAATCTATTTGCCTTTTGATTGCCTTTTAATTACTGAGCGGCAAATAAACATAAACAAAGGCGTTAGCGTTTTAGCGAAAATAGGAAATCTGTGCAGGCACATAAGGCACACATATACTCGTAAAACGTAACGAAAACAGAGCCCGAAAATATTAATGATTAAGCCGCGAGAAGAAGAGGTAGAGCAACGGCCTTCCTTTGTCTTTTTGCCGGTTGTTTGTCTTCTTTTTATTTACTTTTATTTGCTGCTCTTCTCTTCTCTTCTTTTGTTTTGTTTTTTTTAGGGGGTGGTGGGCATTGGGCGGAGTCTTGGAGGTCATTTGACGATAGACGTGAAGCTCAGGTAATCGGAAAATTAATTAAAGTCAATTAAAAGTATTAAAAATCAGTCGGTACTATTTGGTCCAAATTGAATTGTATTTATTGTTGGAAGTTGGAAGGGGAATTAATGCAATTAAATCAAGGGATAGCTGGCAGAATTATAAGTTGTTTTTTCATTTATTTTAAAACCATTAAATGACATGAATTAATAATAAGTTTTACTTAATTATCATTCTAGTTATAACTTAAATTATTTATAAAGTGAAAATGTGGCAAAGTATATTTGTTTTTCTTTTTTAATTATAATCTTCTTCGTCTCTGTTTAAAATATATTTTTTTGTTACTTAAAAAATTAAATATCTATAACTAAAGAGACAGTTCTACACCCACGAAATGTATTATCTATTTGTGAAGTCAGAACCCACCCGCTTGCTTGACCTTTGATGATGATTAATCCAAAAGTGGGGGCTGTCGTCGCCCCTGGAGGTTTATTATTAGTTCGCGGATTACAGAATGGAGCACACGCTTAATCATCAAAGTAAGCGGCGTTGAGCAGGAGCAAGTGCATCTGGGAAATCGGGATTAGGGAAACCCTGAGAAACAGGTGCCGTAGTTGTGATAAGTAAAGTGTAAGCAACTCGGTTTAAATCGCGGAAAATTTTGAAGTTCTTGGGAAATGTTTACTAAGAGACCACCGAGAAAACTGCGATTTGATTTCTTTGAAAAAAATTCACTAGAAAAAAATTAACTAGAAAAAATTCACTACCTAAAAAAATTCACTAGCTAAAAATGTAATTTTCTCTGAATACTGCATTTCGCAGTATTTTCTTTTAGTAGCGTTTAGTATTAAGTATTACTAGGGGGATTTTTAGTACTGAATTTTTTAGAATTTATTTAGTAATGGTTTTATGATACTGCGTTCAAGTTTTCATTGATTAGAGGTTTTATTAGAAGCTGAAAAGAAACAAAAGAGAGGGATTTTTCTGTAATTTGACTACGGTCACACTGATTTAGAGGGTAAAAGTAACAATGGTCAGTGTTCGATATACATATTTATTCATTTCTAGAATTTAGAATTTATTTAGTAATGGTGCTATGATACTGCGTTCAAGTTTTAATTGATAAGAGGTTTCATAAGAAGCTGAAAAGAGACAAAAAGAGAGGGTTTTTATCTATAATATGACTACGGTCACACTGATTTAAAGGGTAAAAGTAACAAGTCAGTGTTCAAAATACATATTTATTAATTTCTAGGGTCCAGCTGCTCCTGCAGTAATTTAATTTAATTAATGAAGTTTTCAAAGCAGTATCATAACACCATTAACTGATGTATAAAAGAAAATATTGCTAAGGCCGATGAATAGATAGCACCCTTCCCCCAGCTACAGTTCAGATTTTTGGGATTAATCGACAAAGCACACTTTTCTTTCCACCGCTGACCTTTTTGGGCCGTTTCCACTTGGCTCGCTCACTTGCCCCCTTCCCTTTTGCGCCCAGAATGAGGTCAATTTAATTAATGGAAAACGAAATTAAAACGAAATTAAATTTCAATGCCGCAAAATACCTTCGAAATGCGTATTGATGAACACGGCGACGGGAGCTAGCCTTAATTAAGCTAAAAGCCAAACGCAAAAGGTCTCGCAATAAAAGGAGAGAAAAGAATGGAAAGTCAGCCGAACAATTAGCGAACGCTTTGGCAACAAAACGGCGAATGACGAAGAGTCCTTTTCCCTGACAACACTGACTTTTCGCCAACAATTGCACAACAATTGAGGGCGCAGATGAGAATGAAAATGAAAATGAGACTAAAAACGGAAAAACGGCAAAACGGTGGGGGGGAATGTCAAATGCGGATGGCTAAATCGCCAAAGGTGAAACTTCGCCTTATGCAACCTGCCACACAGTTTCCACAGTTTTCCACTTTACCAACTTGTTACCGGCCACTTGTTCGGCTTTGCCGGCGGAGGTAGGAAGGAAAACCTACCCTCGCGGCTTTCACGTAACCAAAATTTCCTTGGTGCATCTTTTGTATATTATATATATTTTTATTTTATTATATATATTATTATATAATATATATTTAATAATTAAATACTGGAAATAAACAAAGAATGATGGTTTCAGGGTCCATCATGCATTACTTACCTTTATTTGCCTTTCATCGAAGCGAGTCAAAGGTTTTCTCCTGGCATACGTGTCGTATGAGTGATATTCTGTGGAAGTGTCACACTTTTTAGAAAATTTATTAATCATACGTCCTGTTGCCTTTTAAGAGAATACATTCGAAAATGTATTAATCATACGTCCTGTTGCCCTTTCAACATAATATATTTTCTGTTAAGCTTAAACTTTCTGCTAAAATTAATGGCTAATTTTAAGGCTTAAATTCGTAACTTTGCTGGTTAAATTTCCACTTAATATTCCAGAGACACTCTTGGTATACTTTTCGCAGTATTTATACCTTCCGGATAATTATTTATTTTGTCTTTCTGATTATTTATTCCTGTAATTGCTCACTTCCATGGAAGCACATTTGATTTGCCATCGCCCACATTTGTTGCTCAGCTTGCAACTATTGTCGGCCTGTCACACATTGCACTGGAAACGACATCGTAATTGTCGGCTCGCGTCAAGGATACGTGCCGTATAAATAGGACATGTGCGGACATCCTCTTAAATTATTCAGCTCAACAATTAGTTTTCAATTACACGAAAAAAATGGGCGAACTAACGTAAGCCCCTGCATCCCTAAGGGTACCTTTTGTGCGTTTGCAAAAAGCCAACAAGTTGCCGTTGCCAAACACGTGACTCGGCGAAGGTCCTGGCGTGGGCGGTGGGCGGCGGTTGGGCGGTAAATATTTAGCGGAAAACTCGGGTAACGGAAGTCGGAAAAGTGCATGGAAAATGTAAAAGTGAGTGCATAAATGACGAAACGTTTGGTCCAGGCAAGGATATACATGATAAATGACCCTCGAGCGTATCATTATTATAATTATATTCTCTACAAAATATTTATAATGGAATTAAAGGGTTGCTTTTAAAGGGTTAATTAACTTTTAATTACTTTGCTTTTTTTTAGCATTCACATTACTCTGAAAAATGTCATATTACTTTGCCAAGTTGTAGTCAAAATGCATTATTTAATTCGTTATTCGTTCACATAATTGACACAGCTATTAATAGCTTAATTTGCTCATTAATCAGTTTGGCTGTAACATCAAAGCGACAGAGGGTACATTTGTACTTATATATTCATATATATAAACATATATATCGGCGTCATCATTTGAGAAGAGTAATCTATAGAGTAACCGCATTTTCTAGGCCACTTTGACCATTTTTAAATATTTTTTTTTAAAGATTATCAATAGGAAATTAATGGATTTCTTGGCAAAGCATGTCGCTGGAGCTTATTTATTAATGATAAATATAATGAATTAATGATAAATATATTTCCTTTACTTAAATTAAGCATAATTTTAAAATTTTTACATTTAATGTAGTGCCTTTTACATAAATTCATAATGGATATCGAAACATGAGGTTCGCAGGGATTTCAAGTATTAATTCAGTTACAAATTCACCGCAAGTTAAGCAGTGATTTCACTAAATTAGTTTATTTTATTAATTTAGGTAAACAATTGTATATTTGTTCTTTTGAAATATGAATAAGTAACTTTTAAGTATTTAATATTAATATTAATATTTTTATATAATTATATTATATATAAAGTCAAATCTTATAATAAATACTTTATTTCTATTTAAAATATTTTTATAATTCCTTTCAATGCAACTATAGAGTGTCCAATGAAATCCCTAAAGCTTAAGTATGAAATCCTTTTCCACATAATTTTATTTCCAGAGAGCTTTAGTCACATGACAAAATTTAATCTGCAATTAATGGGTAAAAATAGACTTGCATTTCCTGTAATCAAAGTCGGAATAATTCCAAATAAACAATTTAAAGGGATAAACCGCAACGGACTTGCATAAGCATTAAACTCTTGGTTATTTTTAAGGGCAATTCCCATACAGTCGTAACTGAAAATATTATATAAAATAAATAAATAAAGCTGTTAATAAATAGCTCTTTCTATTCACTTATAAGGCAATGTAAATATAATTTTTTAAATATTTATAAAAATATATAAATGAAGATATCGAAGCATCAGCTTTTGAAAGCTTTTTGCAAAACCTCTGTTGACTTGGCTAAAAGCTCGCCACCGGTGACTCTCAAACTATGGCCAGCTTTCGAATGCGGCCAACAGAAGAGACAATACTCACCACTCTCTACCACTATCGTTGGTGGTGAAATATTGGGATTTAAAAATCTCTGTTTTTTTTTTCTTTTTGGCTTTTTCTCACCGTTGATACCCCGATGATGATAACCTTTTCTCGGTTTCCAACATTTGTTCCAATTTCGAGCAGCGAGCAGAGCGCGATAAGGGCCACCTATTGACTCCACCCGAAAAAAATTATTTACTTCGAAAATACACACATGTCCCAAATTATAATCAATTGTTAGAGGCCACTGAACAAAAAATTAAATTAAATTATTTATGAGGCGTTTTAATGGGACTAAGGAAATGTACTGAAGATTAATGAAGAAATATTTTGATGAATTGTGCTTAGTATACATGGAAGTTGTTATAAAATAATCAATTACTATAAAATTTATGTTTTTCAGATAATCTTATTAACATTAACATTCTTGGATGTAAAGCTGTTTTAAGAAGAGAGCCAGGCTTTCTTCACCAACAATCCAGTTGGGAATTTTAGTGCAACGCAAGCATGAAAATACTTTTTATTATCAATTTCCGTGAGAATAAGGAAGGAGTAACTATAAGGATAATAATATTAATTATAATAATTATAATACGAACACTAATATTAAACAATAATTATTAACCAAAAATATGTAAAATGTGAAATAAAATTAACATTTTTAATTTAAACTAAAATTTGTTACATCTCTTAAAATATTATTAGGAAAATAAATAACTAAAAGAATATGATTTCCTGAAAAGGTAATATTTAAATATAAAGTTCTTGCTTTTATTCCCAATTATAGTTATTTAATATATTTCCATATTTAAGTATATATTTTCGAACAGTGCCCGACGTCAGGTCAGTGTCACTTTTTTTCGGCGGCATAATTAGGCGATTTCTTATATGTATTTTTAGCGATTCGTCTTATCAGCGAACGGAAGCTGTGGCAATTTGCGAAGGCGCCCCTCGATCCGTTCCCTCGTTCCGAACGCAGCCTGGGTTATTCCGCGAAGGGGGCCCCGAAAAATCGCAACGTGTCCATTGGTCGACGACTGCCTCCGGTCCGCCGGTTCCTCCTCACGCATGCGTCGTCTGCGATGTCATTGGGTCAGGAAAGTCAGGCGCCAATGGGAAGCCTGGTCGGGTTGGGCCTTGGTAGTGGGAAGGTGGGGGCGGATGGCCCACTGCCAAGTTCTCGGGGGACGGGGGAATGAAGGTCACGGCGCCACCTCTGACCTATGACCGATTGTCAGGCAAAAGCTGAGGCTCAAACTAGCCAAACTTTCGCCGATTTGGCTATTTACCCTTAACTAATATAGCTCAATTACTCGATAATTTATTGTTAAACTTTAGGGGTTGCAGAGCATTTTGCAAACTAGTTTTTTTTTAAGGAAATGCAGCAAATAGAAAATGCAAGCCTTTGATTTTCCCTATTTAATTTACTTTGTATTTGTTTTCTTAAATTTAATGCTACTTCGCCTGGCATTTTTTAATACTTGTAAAATTCATCAAAAGTGCAATAAGTGCAGGAACCAAAGTATGTTATCTAAACAGAAATATTAGCGAATTATGCATAGTTTTAAACGCATTTAATGGCCATTTTCTGTGGTGCATTTTGCAGAAAATTAGATGGAAATTCGGAGGTGAGCATCATCTCATTTTTGGCCAGATGACCGCACCTGAGGCCCAGCGTTCTCTTCTGATTTGCGTACACTTTTCCGGCTTTTCCTCCAGCAAACTTTTCCGCCTTGTTGTTGGTGCATGAAGTTGCTGCATACCGAGAAATGCCAATGGAACACAAACACACTCTGAACGTGAAAAACAGCAACAACAGCTGCACATTCCGCTCATTAAAAGATCTGATTCGGAATAGTCTTCCAAAGATTCTTTATAATGGGAATAAGGTATTCTTTTTCTCATTTTTTTCTTGTTCAGGATCTCTGGGATGTTGGAGGGAGCTGGTATTTTTGGTATGCAAACTTAATGGGTTAAAAGTTCATAATATATATTGCTACATTTACTTTTTGCTGATACCAAATACCAAATACCATAAAATACCATAAATACCAGAAAAATACCATAATAATATAATAATAATAAACTTTTTGCTGATATATAAATATTATGTTATTATCTGTTAGGATCGGTACTTCAGAGCTACTGAGTTTTATTAAAAATGTATGTACCTAAAGATTTAATAAAACTTTTGGCTTTTTTTTATGACACCCAAAATATAAGGTCAAGTCTAAAGTTAGATATCGATCTACGTTTTTTGTTAAAGACAAATTAATATCTTTGTGTAAAGTTAAGTAATATAAGTAAGTATGTATCACAATTTAAATAGCCTTCCTTATTTTTAAAACCTAATATTATCTCCTTCTTATCTGTAGGTCCATGCAATTTTATACCATTTAGTTATGTTTTTAATGCAATATTTTCTATTTTCTGGGAATTATGAAAAAACCCTTTCCCATTTCTTTCAGTGTCAAATTCAAAGAGCTACCCAGAAAAAGTGCGAAAGGAGCGGGTGTTCAGTGTGTGTCTGTATGCGCGGAGTAAGAGTGAGAGGAGTAATTTGCAAACCGGCTGCACAGAACAAAAGCAACAACAACAACACCAGCGAAAGGTGAAAAGTGTGCAAAGAGTAATGGATTTTGTTTTCTTTTGGTTTACTTCACTTGTTTATCATTTGACCTACAGAGCACCGGTGGATGGGGGAAGGGGATGAAAGGATAAAGAGAGGAGTGAGTGGGAGCAGGCGCGATAGACTCTGCGTGAGTCGACACCCACGCACGAGCATGATTCTGGCGAGGAGGAGCGCGAGGACAGAACAGAGAGTGGAGATTACCCCAAAAAGAGAGAGAGAGAGCGAGCGAGGGAGTGCGAGTGTATCAGAGAGAGCCCCCGCTGCATCGACGCAACAGGCTTGCAGTCGCCACTTAAGCGCCGTTATGCCAGGCAATAACAATAACAAGAGCACGCAAAAGTTTTGTCGTCTCGTTTCGCCCCGTGTTTCTCGTGTCTTCGGCGGTCGGCGCGGGCAGAGGCGGCGGCGCAGGCCGGCCAGGCAGCGAAGCCGGCAGCGACGCGACGCAGGCGGCGACAGCGGCAGCGAGGGGCATCGCAGCACGGTTCTTAGACATTCGGTTGCGCGCCATCGTTCGAGGCGGTCGCACATTCCACGGTGCGCTCTCCACTTTACCTACTCCCCTTCGCTGCTCCCTTTCCCCCGTCCCGCCACCCAAATCTTTTTGGGAAGCGATTTTTTTTCAAGTGCTCTCCACACACCCACACCCACAAACACACACACAAAAACACATACCGAAGTGCAAAACTAACGGTTCAAGGATTAATCCGGGAAAGAAAAAATCCTCCGCCGACAAACCCTATCTCTCAGCTCCCGTTTTTTTTGCGAGTTCTTCTTCCGAAACATAACTGTGATCCGAAAGTTCGCGCGTGGAATACAAGAAAAGAAAATACGAATAAATCGAATAATTAAATCGAATAAGTGGCAACCAAAAAAGAAAAAGGAAACAGGAGGAAAAGAAGGAAATTGGGAGGAGAGGAGTCTACGAGACCGGGGAAGAGTGCATATATCCTATTATCCGGGGATCTTTGATTGTTTTTCGGGGAACTTCGCCGGTTTCGGTGTCTCCTCTTCTGAAACTCTTCGAATCTTGGGGTTTTGGGTAGCACCCAAGTCGAAACTTTTCGCTGATGCCGGGAAACGCATCCAGTTTCTGTGTTCTTTGCTTTGTTTTCGATTCTCGTTTCCCACTATCTTTTTTTTGTTTATTTGATTTTTGTTTTTTGGTGCACAGAGAAAAAAATTACCGAAAGATTTAGATTTAATAGAAAACAGTTTTATAGTATACTTCTCTTATGAGAATCGCGATTTTAGGGTTGTTAAAATATGCAAAAATAGAAATTCAGGCTCTTTAACTTAAAATCAATGGGATTAATGGGATCTCCTTAAATACGAATACTATAAATTTTGATATAACTTCTATTAAAATACCCCCAAAAATAATTATTCCAAAACTTCGGTTCATATTTTTGTCTCTGTGCAGTGCCATAGCCGTAACCACAACCTGCCAGCCGTTTAAACCAAACTCAAATACGAACCGAAACTGCCTTCACACAAGTACCTATAACCTAACCTAAATAGCTGCCAAAAGAAACCGAATACCAAATACCATATTATACCGGAAATACCACAATAATACCATAATACCACTAAGACAAACGATGACGGGATCGCCGGGATCCCGTGAGTCCGCGATGGGAACGATCGGACGTAGGAGTCACTCAGGGTCGCTGCTCCTGCGGCTCCTCGCCGTGGCCTTCGTCCTCAACGCCTGCCACGTGCCGCTGACCAATGCCAAGGTGAGTTTCAGTTTCAGTTACAGTTTCAGTTCCCCCGGAAGCGGGGAATCGAAGAAATCAATCCAAATCAAAGCCAGCAACTGATAGCGAATGCTTTTCGCTTTCATTGGAACGACCGGTGTCGTTGTCACTTGTTAGGGGGTTCTGTTTTGCATTAATTAATTAAACTTTGGAACTTTGGGCGCAGGGTTTTTATGGCCGCTTTTATAATGGATATTTGGGCAGTTTAAGTATCAAAGATAGCTTTAAAAGCCAAGATCTTGCAAAATTCGGTTGATATAGGGCCTTTTGTATGGCGTTAGATGGCTTTTTAATAGCTTACGACTTTCACCTTGAGATTTGGGTTTGATTTTGGGTGTTTTTAAGGCTAGATTTAGTGAAGAAATTTACTAAATAAGTGAAGATATAATTTAAATCATGTCTTTACTTGCTAGGAATAAATTTTAAATCAATTATCATTGGAAACTCCCCATATTCGCTATATAACTCATCTAGGGAACTTCCAAGAGGGTTTTTTAAGTCGGTGACTAACCCAAATGCAGTATTTAAATGCTTACTTTAATTATGATATACTGAGAAATAAACTTAATAGCTTCTACCCATCCAAAGACCCCATTTGCTCTCTATCAACCGATCCATGCCCATTAGGGGATCTTTAACGCTAACTGGACCATTTCGGATGACACAACTGACTGAGACTGAGACTGAGACGCCTCGAGACGAACTTGAACTATTTAACATGACACACATATTTCCCCCAAGCCCCGCGATTAGCATACAAATCGATAGAAAATAGTTTTTCCATCATAATGAGGGGAGTGACGTAGAGCCGCTGTTAAGCCCCTGTTAGGCCCCTGTTAGAGGACCGGATTTGGCGGCGACAAGAGGCCAAAAAAATAAACCAAGCCGCTGAGCGGTGGGGTCATCATCAAGGGTTATCACCGACGCGAACAGACGTTGAATTAATTTCCTTTTTTTATTTTCCAAAAACATATCGCTCTACTCTCTGAATGCTGCG
Organism: Drosophila auraria; assembly: GCA_008042615.1. Taxonomy (NCBI): domain Eukaryota; kingdom Metazoa; phylum Arthropoda; class Insecta; order Diptera; family Drosophilidae; genus Drosophila; species Drosophila auraria. Next base: position 10,999 of record VNJW01012078.1, read on the forward strand.
ATTGTTCTTCGTTTCGGATTCGTTTTTTGCCAATTATTTTTGAGGAGAAGTCGGCCGATTGTTCCAGTTCGAGCTCTAATTTCTATCTATATGACGACGACGGGCGACGGGCGTCATATGTGTGTGCTCGCCACCATAATGAGCCGCGATGATAGCGCCTTATCAGCGTGTTAATGACATGTTGCCCATAGACGACGATGCCCGGCCGTTGTCCGATGTCTTGCAATGAAATAATTTCTTAAATTAACATTTCAAATCGAGCAGCAACGACCTCATGTACTATATAGTTTGATTCTTTCGGACAATACCTTTATGGGCTCCATGGCTCGCCTCGGCTGTTGTTTTGATTCGATTTGTTTTGCTGCGCTCACTTTTTATCACATCGGAAGTTGCGTAAATGAGGCCAAATTCGAACTGTGCCGTCCGTCCGCCGTATAAAAATACATATAACACATATATATATGTATATAGGCTATATCGCCTGGGCAGGGCTTATCGTGGGCCTCCAAGAAGGAGCCACTGCGATTCGCAGACTGTAACGAGGTCACTGCTTGATAGCTCCATTTTCCAGTTTACATTTCCCATCCTGCATCTGCCCATCCGGCGTATGCGCATTGTCGCGCCGGTCACTCCACATTGCGTATACGATCAGGTGGCCGAAGCGATCTTCTCTTTACGCTCCACGCTATCGCTGTCTAGATATCGTTTATCTTGGGTTTTATCCGTCCAAGATTGATAGCTGAACTTGAATGGACTTCAGTGCTGAAAATAGAGCTTATCTTTAGGCGTTTGAAAGGTGTGAAAGGCATGGGTTAGGAGTAGTATTTTATTTGGAACTTATTATAATTAAAAAGAGTGTTTAAACAATGTTTATTAAACTAGCCTTAATATCCGGATTTGGAAACATTTTCCCCAATGGCAACCGATTAAGTTGTTTACATCCCCAACCCCAACCCCATGGCCCTTTTCCGGCTCGATCTTATGGCTTATATCACTCACAGATTGGCCTCCTTCCCTTCTACATGGCCATGTATCCCCCCTTTTGGGACCCGCCGCCACTTGTCTGTCAAACAAACTGTCAAAATATTTGCATCATCAACGGAGAGCAACTGCAAACCAAACAAGAAACAAAAAATAAATTAAAGCACCCAAAAGGCCCCGACAAAACGGCAGCAGCCAGCCAGCCAGCAAGCAGATGAGTTAAAATTCATTTCGCAGCTTTTTCGACTTTGTTGTCTCGCCTTTTCGGTTTCTTTTTCGGCTTTTTGGATTATGTTTTCTTTGTTTTTCTTTGGTTTTTCTGTGTAAAGATGCGTTCGTTGGCACATTCCCTTCGGTACGTTCTCCTCCTTGTTTTGCTTGTTTTCGTCTTGGCTTCACGGTTTCTGTTTCGATTGTTTGTTTGTGCAACATATGGACACAAGATGTTGGACCCTCGATCACACATGTGATCCGTCGGCCATAGCTGTCGCTCTCTCTCTCATTCTGTCTTGCGGACATCTGTAGCTGAATTTGTACACTGTAACCAAGGAGATCGTATATATTTGGATAAAAGAATTTTAATTGAGAATAAAAGCTTACTGAAATACAGGGTAAATATGAATAAAGCCAAGTGATGTTGTGACTATGAAATAGCGGGTCTTGATGATAAAAATGCATTGCATACCTAAATGGGCTGTTCTGTTAACCTCTTTGGTCATTTTCCCATTATTTACTCTGTGTTCCTTTATTCTTTAATATATTTAGTGTTAAATTTTAATATAACTTAATTATATAATATAATAATAGTGCATATAGGGTAATACGGAGTAAAGCCTAGTGCTGTTGTGATTATATAATAGCCGGTCTTGTTGAAAAAATACGTTGCATAGTCAAATGGGCTGTCCTGGTAACCTTTTTGGGCCTTAACTCGTTACTTATTAACATTATTTAAATAAAGTATATTTTTAGCGCAATATAGGGTAACTAAGAGCAAAAATTAGTGATCTTGTGATTATGGAATGCCCGGTATTGCCTGCTTAGTTGATAAAAATACATAGCATACTTAAAGGAACTGTCCTGGTTACCTTTCTGGGCAGTTACTCTTTATTTATTGAGTATTTCAGCTCTCTTCAATATCTTTATTTTTTAATTATAATATTATTTAATTAAATAACTATTATTTATTATTATTATATAATTAAATAATATATGACGAGTGCCACATTTAATCTCTGTGCACTCGAAACATTCGCATATATCCGTATTCGACGCAACTCGACGATCACATGCACTTTTCAGTGGAAGAGAGCGAGTCAGGCGAGCATTTGTTTAAATATTACATTGAGGCTGCCCCCCTGGCCACCCACTTGAGCTCAAGTTCAGACATTGATCAAGGGGGCGGCCCGGGGCTGGGCACCACGAAAAGGGGGAGCCACAGGGACAACTGGCACACTTAAAACTGTTTATACGGCGAGGTGCGAGGTGCGAGGTGCCAGAGAGTGAAGTGTCTGGTTGGCTTTTCCTATAATGCTGGCGATATCGCCGCATGTTAACTTTGTCAATTGGCATATATCTCTATATATGCCCTCTCTATATATATAATTAAATATATATAGTGCATAGCTTCCGGGGGCAGACCATTAGTCACTTAGCCATTTGCCTTCTGACCCGGGGCTGCCTCTCAGATTCCCAGACAGGATCGGTTTTCCCTGGCCCTCGTCCAAGGCAAGGAACACTGGGAACATCCATAGCTAAGAGTTGACTCTATGAGGCAAGCATTTATTTATAGAAGACGAGAAGAAATCGAAAATTTGCAGTTGGAAAAAAAGGAGTTTGAAGTACCCTCTAGTTCCACCTGAGCTTCGCTTTGTTGATGATTAATACATGAAATCGGAGCCCTCGCAGAAGGTGGGAGAAAGGTGTTCATTAGAGTTCATTCCACCCTCTCGATACCCACTATATCCAGCTGATATATCCATTGAAATATTTGCCACCGTAGACGTAAACACTGGAAACCAAAGCCGAAAAAACTAGTGCAAAGCCAATTTCTCAGCCTGACTTTTCGTTTCTCACTTTGCAATGTAATTTAATATTTGCATGGCGCGTCTGTAGAGCACATATATATGTATATATAGCATATATAGTGTATATAGAGAGTGAGTCGGCGGGCATATGAGCAATTATTGTTTGACTATTGCATTGCGTAAATGTTGAAAATAGAAAAAAGCAACAAAACCATCACCCAACACCCATTAACAAACGAAACTGTCGCAATTTTCCTTCTAAGTTTTAAGTTTATTGCAAAATGCAGAAGGAATGGCTGCCCGTCTGTGGGTGGATTATATATATATCCATTGTGTCATCATCCCATCTAGCAAACAAAAGAAAAAGCGAGAATTTTACACGCAAATGACGCCATAAAAATGTGTTTGAAAATTGCATTTAAATTTTCTATTTAGGCAAATGTACGTTCGGGGCGAAAAAGTGCTAATAAATCTAAAGAAAATCAGCTGCCGGGCAGCGCGAAATGATGATCCCATCATCATCTCACATACACTTGGTATGCAGGCAAGTCATCACATTTTTGGGTAGGTCCCATCCTCAATTCGAAACCCATTCCCCATCCTCATTCCACATTCAAGGCATCATCATCGATTTAAGCCATTGAGTTCTAAGCTCTATAAATCTGGCGTTTTTCTGGGCTCGCCTTTAAAATTAATAGCCCTTTCGAAGGATGCAAATTTTACTGTAATGAAAATCTATTCACGTTGAACTGAAAAGCAATTAATATATATATTTTCAGCTATAATAAATTACAAAGATTTATGACTTATATGGGTTAGTTTGAATTACAAGGAATACATTCAAGAATTGAATTCTTAAACTATTTTTTTTATCTATAAATATTTTAATAATATTCCTGAAGCTTTCCTTTATAGCTTTACCTCTTTAATATAAATATAGCTAATCCCTAACAATTTGTTCTTAAATAAAAAAGAATCAAAACCTTAAATACAAGTTTATTTTTTATAAATACCTTTTAGATCTTCAAAATTATACAGAAATTTTTCTAGAATATGCCAGCAGCTTTTTTGTTAAATGATCTGTAATCATTTTAATTGGTTTTCGTAGATTATCGAGGGTATTGGTCAGTATATCGATACTATCACCCATAATCTGTGGCCATTCGCAAACTTTTGACTGCCGATCAATAATAGATAAACATTTCCAAAGGCAGATCGGAAACGGGTTTCGCTTCGCTTTAAACTCCATGGATAAATTAATGCTTGCCGGGAGTGAAATTTATTTGAATTTGGAATTAGGCGATGGATGATGGGACTGGAAATGGGATGGGGATTGGGACTCGGATGGGATTAATCAACGGATATGCTTGGAGCGATTTCAATTGATGGAATTGACTTCCAATTACGGATCGAAGAAATTTCTGTTGGATCCTCTAATCGTTAATCATAATCAGAACTGGGATGGGCTCTGGAAAAAATTCAGAAAATATAATGGAAATGCCTGCCAATGATGATGATGATGCGGGTGACATCAGCAGGCGGCGGCGGCGGCTGCGGCTTCTGTATTATTCTTTTTTTGCGGGGGGAACGGGTAGCCCAATCGTCTTCATAAATCTTAAACGCTTTTTTATTATTTCGGGGGAAATTAAAAAATGCCTGCACAGCATCGCGCATCGCGTCGCAGATCTCCGCCGAGTGTGGCGTCTCCCAATTTTCGATGCCATTGGAGTTGCATCATCGTCGTCAGCATTGCGATCTCCATTTGAAGCATGACGGAGATGAAAATAAAAAGAAAAGAAAAGAAAAGGCGAATTTCAATGGAAACTCACATCATTTCAATTTGTATTAATTGAGGCCCGAGGAGCCTTAATTTCCACCATAAATTCAGCAATCAATTTTGTATCGCCTCGAGTCCAGTTCCTGCCAAAAAACTGCGCCCAAACTGCGAGCCAATTAATTAGTAAACAAAGCATAAAAGCAGCAATCAAACAGCCAAAAAAATGATGCATAATTATGCAAATTCGTTAATTTGCCATTGCCTTACGCGACTTGCATATATTTATGCTTTAATAAGCTCAGAAAGAAACACAAAAAAAAAAAAAAAACAACAAAACACCAAAAAAACCATCGCAAACACTTTGATTTTCAACTCAACTCGATTGGATTTTCAATTCCGTTTGAATCGGAGGCATTTTAAAAACGTTTGTCACGGCCCCGTGATACTCAACGAATTTTTGGGAGTATTAAAAATATTAATCTGTTTGATTTTATATATTTTTGGGCATTTTTGTAGTTATTAACTACTACTTTGAATTTAAATATGATATTGGAAAGTATGTTAAGAAGTTTGGACAGCATTTAGTAGTTCTATTTGCACTTTTAAAGTCATTTTTATATGCAAAAAAATTAATTGGTAGAAATTTTGTGAAAGAAAACATTATTTATCGAGAAACGCGTTAAGAACTTCGATAATCAATGAAATTAATAATGAATTTGGCATAAATAAACAAACTTGACTATATCGCTGCATTAATAAATCATTTGAAAACAAATACGAATGCTTAAATTTTCCCAATCCGATTGCTTGTTAGAGATTAAATAAATAAACCGATAAATTAATCGATAAATGACGTAAAACACTTCAATAATATAGATCATTAATTAAATTAATAATGGGTTTGCTATAAATAAAGTAAACACCTATATCGCTCCAATAATAAATCATTTTAAAACAAATACAAGCACTTTAAGATTCCCATTTCGACATAAATTAATTAAAGCTGAAACAATTCGATTAATTAGAACAAAAAAGCCGATCTCCGCGATAGTTTCGATATCGATAGCTTGTAATCTCTCATAAACCATTAAAGTGTGTTTCCACGTCGAGTTGCCAACTACACATACCTATATGGGGGACGCATAAAATATTTATATATTTCGGCGTGTCAGCTACTTTATTGATATTTCATCGAATTTGTTTGTTTCGGCAGCGAAGAACAAAGGCGCAGAGTTTTCAGCTAATTGCCGCCGAGTCAATTAAAGAAAAATGTTCCCTCACTAACTCGGCTGGGCCTCTATGTAAGCCCCGAGTATACGTATCTGGAGGAAAACCATAGCCAACCGACCGACCGGCCAGATAAGATATAGAGCCACATACATAGGTGGCATAGTTTCTCGACTCGACTTGGCTCTTATTATTGCCTTTGCTGCAGTTCATGCTCATGTTGTTGCCAAGTTGATAAGGTGTCAACTGACTGATAGCGGGACCAGGTTACGGGATCGGAACGGAATCGGCACGGGATTGGTAGTGGGAATCGGCATCGGCATCGGGTCGGGAGTTGGAACAGTGGCTGTCAAACTGCCGGCACGGGCACTCGTGTGCTGATGAATCTTAATTTAATTTAATTTAATGCATATTGCCGCTGACATTTGCATGACCAAAATCGTGTGAGATCGTCACTCCTTGGCCATAACCAAACAGGTTTTTTTTTTCGATTTTAAATACTCTACAGTTTTGACCACAAACGAAGCTGAGTTACTTGGTCTTTAAGCCTTCGGGGCTATAATAAATATTACTTAAGTTCCTTTAATTAATAATAATAAATATATCTGTAAGATGCGATTACATTTGTCTAACTTCTTTACCTCCTATAAAAATTCCTAAACTTGTTTCTACAAAGAGGAAAATTTGTATTACAATTAAAAATCTAAATTAAAATAATATTCTTTCTTGATAGGGACCTTTATATTTTTCATAGAAATAATTAAACAATAGAGTATTTATAAAATATATAGTCTCTACTGATTTCTTCGATTCTCCCCAAGCCAGCAGAAGCTGCCACAGCTTATGATTATTTTATTTGTGGAGCCAGGCCAGGCCAGAACTAGTTGCCTTATCACAGCCATTAGCGAGACCTTTGTCCGGGCCAACTGGCAACTAAGTGGCCCCTTTTAGGGTTGACTCAGCGTCCAAATATTCGGAGCGGTGTCGGGTTGGATCGCCCAGAAAGCGTGCACACTCCGTCGAAGAAGATATATACTTAAATTCCCCCCCTGCTATCCGAAGACGGTGTTGGGTGCACAAGAAAATACTTTCTGCCAAGATCAGCGCTTTCTGGCCCCCAAGTTCATTAGCTTCTGGCTGGGGGAGCGTGAGCTCGCAACGGATCAGCTGGTATTATTCACGGGACAGACAGACTACACAAATCGGATTTCACAGGCTCTCGAGTAGGGTTTTTTTGTAGAGAATTCTAAGGAAATGGTGGACAGGAACTCGAGATAAATGTGAATGAAAGTGTGAAGGCAAGAAATATATATATATAAAGTGCTGGAGTTTGTTGAGACAATATTTAATGGTTTCTCAGGCACAGAACTTAATTTTTAAGGTGACTTTTAAGGTTATTTTAGTGGAAATTATTTAGGATATTTGAAAGTTAAGTTCATAGAAATATTTCAAGAATTCTTAAATTTAATGATATAATTATGAGCGTGTAACAAGTAAAAAGGGTTTCCAGAGAGTTATACAAATTATTTATATATTATGGATGTGTTGTTGAGCTCATAGAACACTTTAAAAAGTGCCTGGCAAGATTAAATTGCAATAATCTCAGTTATAAATTTATTTAAATATAACTTTTATTCAAGTAACTACTAAGACTTTCTTAGATTATCTTCCAATTTACTACCATAACTCTTCCAATGACTAATTTAATGACAGACCCCGCTTTGATTTTGATTTGGCTCAGATTCAGCTTGGCTGGGCATTAAAACGCAGAACGGAAACAAGTTCCCCGATCTCATCATCATTATCGCCCGATCATCCCCCCCATTCGCTATATTGATTTATGCATTAATAATTCAATTAACAAACCCTCCTCTCTCTCTTGCAGGTATGTGAAGATTTGCAAAAACCCAAATCTATTTCCAACCGATTCAATTCAATTCGATTCGGATCGGATCTGAGACTCGAAACAGACTGCTTGACGCTTGGAACCCCGCCTCTAGCTATATGCATATTGGGTAGCTATATCCCCCCGATGAGTCCCCCCCTTATATCCAGCGATCACTAAATGAGCCCATTAGCTGTCAAAAGACAAATATTTGTCGCTGTCACAGCAACAACGCTGCCAAGTTGACTCTCTTGACCAAAACCCAAAGCCAAACTTGATTTATTTCCTGTTTCTGTGTGAGTGTCTCGGTGCTCGTTGTTGTTGCCAACAAATGAAACGTGCCGCCAAATAAAAAATATAAGAAAAACAAAAAGGCGAAATAGAAATAGCCCAAAACAAAATAAAAACCCCAAATATAAACTACAGACAGCCACGATTTCTATTTCTTTTTTTTTTTCCTTTATTTTTATGGTCAGAAACAAGAGCAACTTGACCTTGGAGATCCAAGCTGACATCCCACAGACATTGGTCACATTTTTTGAGGGAACATTGTCATGATGGGACACAGAGATCAAGAAAAGATACGAGAGATATAGAGACATTAATAAGATTATAGAATGATTTTTAGGAGATAATAAGCAAGGTGTGAAGCGATTCTCTGTAGTAAAGATAAAGTTCCTTGACATGAATTTGAATTTTTAAGGGAAAACTTCTTGAAATTAAAGTTTTTTTCTTTGAATTTATATATTAAAATATTTAAAAAAATTAAATTTAGGTATTTCTAGAAGATACTTTAAGACAGATAATTAAATAAGTTAGTTATAGAAGCCGTTCGTTCCCTGACTCAAACCCCAATTACAGCTTTAATATTTTCCAGTTAAATGAATACAAAGACTCAAGTTTATGCTAATCTGACTGACTTTTAACCCCTTGTTGAACTCGATACCTAGGCTTGAGCTCTATAACCACATCATTACACCCCAAAAAACATTTTCTCAGAAATTTACATAAAACGCCGCCGCGTTTCGCCATAACTTGTTGCTTGAAAACTTTGTTTTTTTCCCCCTCTGGGTCGTAGAACCTCTGCCAAATGGTAAATGTTAATTGTCTAGGATGGCATATACATGTTGTTAACTACTATACATGAATATATATAATAAAGCCGCCAAAATGTGTGGCCTTTCGTGTCAGACAACAAGCATCGCACTTTGGACCCCTTGGACAGTTTGACAGCCATTGATGTATTGTCAGCTGGGACAGGCTTTAGACCCAGTTATGATGGGTGTGCTCTGTGTGTGTGTGCGGTGTGTGTGTCGCTGGGTGTGCCCCGCAGCTTACGCTAATGCAGTTCAAGTGTTGGAATCATAGAAGAAATAACTCTTCTGTTTTGCTGCCGAGCAAAATGTGCAGCAATGCGAGTCGCAGTAACAGTCGCAGTCGCTGTTGCAGCCGCAGTCGCAGTTGCTGTCACCCCCTCCTTGAACCCTTCTTGAATTCCCTCCGGAGAAGAGAAGAAATCAACAAGCCGCAGTCAAGAGGTTGTCCTCCCCGCCCAAAAGTCCCCCCCCCCTGAGATATATTCTTGTGTGTGACAATGAGAAGGAGGCCTATAGCCACAACAACAGCACTGGGAAAAAATACTATAAATAATTATTAATAAACAATAATTAAAAAAACAATTTGAGAATTTTAAGGAAACTCCTAAAAAAAATTAATCCTTTCTGTGGCTAACAAACTAGTTGGGAATTATAAGAAGAATGGTTAAATAAGCAATTTGGGAATTTTAAGGAAAGCCCCAAAGAAAGTAAAGTCTTTTAATGGCCAAAAAAGGAGTTGGAAATTAGAAGAAGAAAGACCTAAAAAGTAAAACCTTTCTGTGGCCAACAAACTAATTGGGAATTATAAGAAGAATGGTTAAATAAGCAATTTGGGAATTTCAAGGAAAGCCCTGAAGAAAATAAAGCCTTTTAATGGCCAAAAAAGGAGTTGGGAATTAGAAGAACAATTGTCAAATAAGCAATTTGAGAATTTTGAAGAAAAAACCTACAAAAAATAAAAACCCTTTAGTGGCTAAAAAGTTAGTTGGGAATTATAAGAACCACTTATATATTTTTCTTTCTTTTTCTATAGAGTTTTTTATATTATAGTTTATAGTTTATTAAATAGATTAATTTCAAATAAGAAATCCCATTTTTTAGCCAAGTGAACAAATCTTAACAGATTTTCGAGACGGCAAAAGTAACAGCGACAGCGAGTCGGCGACTGCGGCTGTAATTACGTTTACTTGTTGTCTACTGTTGCACTCTGTAGATGTATTTTTACTTTTATTTCCTACTTCGTCTTCTTATTTTATTTTTCCCTTTCGCATTGTCTCGCCGGTGTGTGTTGGTGTAATACCTTTAATAAGCAGGATGACGTTGCACTTGACGACAACTGCAGCAGCGAGGCAGCGAGGCAGCGAGATACATAGATACAGATGCACAGATACAGATGCCAAAGGAGCGAGTGCAGGAGGTTACCTTTTATCCCAAACTCTGCCTTTGTTGTTCATGTGCGGCACTTGAGGTCACCCCGCCAGCCACATAATGCAGGCCATTCACATTCCATCGCCCCGATATATACTCTGTACTCTATTCTTCATATTCTGGCGCCTTTTTGGGGTTAGTTTTGGCTAGAATTGGTCGGGAATAGTCTTACAAATAATTTAGAAGAATTTTCAATAAATATAAGACACTTAATTACTTGAAAATCATAAGAAAACCCCGCTATAAGTCCACCCCTGACCCCAATTGATCCACAATACCAAGAATTATAGAGGAAGAAAAGCCGCTAACAAAAGTTTGGCACACGTCTGCGTTTTGTGTCTGCGATCCCGGCAATATCTATAAATTAAATACTGACGTAGCCGGCGGTTAAGTTATCGTGCCGGCAGACTTATCGTTACGATCCCCGCTCCACACTCGGCACCGGAGCGACCTCGGGTTCGGATCGGAGGGGGGCTTATCGCCTTACCCAGATATTACCTCATCACCGCTAATCGCGCAGCGGTCGTAAAAGCGAGGCGAGGAATCAATCAAATGGCCCCAAAAACATTCGCGGCCTACCAATTTGGCAGTTCTCCTGCCTCTCTCCAGGCTCGATTTCAGTTCTTTTATATTTTATAATTTTGTTCCTGTATTTTTTACTCTTTGAAAACCTAAAGGCGTCGCGGAATCCGCAGAGGAACTGTCTTGGAAGCGGCATAAATTATTCGGCTTAGGCCAAGACTCTGTCTGCGTTGCTCTTTTTTTTTTCGTATTTATTTTTTATATAGATTTTGTTGTCTGGGCTCAGTGATTGCGACGTGTTTGGCGCACCAAGTGGGCGCGGCCAATATGCAAAGCACGTCGCCCGATCCACTCCACTCGAAAAAGCGAACCAATCCGATCCCCAGCCGATAGTCCGATATGCTCCCGATGCCCAAAAACAGGCACTGCGATCGAACCGCATTCGGGGGATCATAATGACACTAATATGGATCAGATAAGAGGCCCCATATTATGCATTATTTGTGCCAACGAAGGGTGGAGAGCTAATGGGAAGTTTATTATTATTTATGGGATTAAATAGAGCCAACTTTCATTTTAAAAATAATAATGGAACATTTTTTCCATTTTATATTCCAAAAAACTTATATTTTCATTGCTTACTTAGTATTTATAATTATTTTTATAGTTAGTGAGCTAACAAATAATTATCTTCTGGTAATTATTCTCACAAAAAAAAGCAGCTATAAAATAACATATTTAAGCAATCTTACTTCCAAGGTCTACTCGCTTAAATATGAAGTAATAATCATAAATATATGTGAACAAGTCATTTTGCAAACATAAACTATGAGCTTGCCAATTATTTATGTTTTTTAACGTTCAAGAGTTTTCCTGTTCAATTTTTTCCTAACATTTTTAATATACTCTAAACTTGTTAAATGTTTTTATTTTCAAACTACAAATCCTAGGATTATTTCATAATTTCCTAAGCATATTTGTACACATTTTCACTCATAGCCCTCAAGCCCTACATTTAAGCCATCGTTAAATACTATTTGTGATGAGCAGTAGTCCCGGGTATTTATGATACTTGTCCCATAGGGAAGCTGCTCACACGGAATTGAAGTGTGGCTTTTAAACTATCTGTGACGATATATAGTGACGAGTGCCTAGTGCCGACTGGCTCCATATTTGTACACACACTCGCTCAGGTAATTAAGTTTAAAGTTGAGAATGCAAACTCAAAACCAAACAAAATATGGTCAAAACATAAAGAAAACAGAAAAAAAAACAGGAAAACCGGCAAGAAGCGACTGAACTGTGAAGCACGAAGCTGGCGTCGCAGTCGCCGTTTTGCTGACCTACAACGATGCCTTCGTCACCATCGTGGCCGCCACTCACCTCTCGTCCCTCGTCCCTAGTCTGTCGTCTGTGCGTGCCTAATGAGTTGCTGTAACGCAAAACCGAAAATTGTAATACCGAGAGTCGTCTACGTCGTCCGTCGTCGTCGTCTGCCCATTGTGAGTGGCTGTAACATATAGCCTGGCCCACATAGACACACAGATCTCGCCGGCTACAGTGGGTTATCAGCGATATCAGTCGAATTTTACAAGAATTAATTGGTAATTATTGGTTTAAAAAATATTAATTTGAAAGTATAAACTCCTCTCTTGATTATTCCTTGAATTAATTAATTATTCTTTGTTTGGAGAGGCCCCACTGTACTTAGCCACTGACTTAGGTAGCCGCGGAGTGTCTAAAACAAATTGCATGCAATTAAACACGCTCCATGCCGACTGCCCCTCAACTCCGACTCCCAACCAGTGACGTACTGCATCCAGTCCCAGCGTCACCCGCCGGCGGCTCTGCCATTTGCGATTTGCATCGCCCACCCCGAGTGGATTCAGGGAGATTTGAGAAGAGAAGATGCAGAGAGAACTCAAATATTATCATTTCAAAATAAGCAAATTGATACGGAAAATATTTAATAGATTTTTTGAAATATCTAAAAAAAAATAGACGGTATATTGGGGAAAGTTTATATTTAAATTTTTAAAGTTAAGGAATTTTCTGTGTATCTGAAATATTTTCAGAAAACTCTCTTTAGAAAACTCCCTTTCATATATTTTTCTATAAAAAAGAGAGCTTAGAAATGTAATAAAATCACAGGTACATCTAGCTTAGCTAAAAGCCATTTATTCATTATTTAAGATCTCGTTTTTTTAGCTATTTAATCATTATATCATTTTTTTGAATCCATTTTAATCCTGGCTTAAGATCGCTTTTCTATTCCCTTAATCGTGGCTTAAGATCTCCTTTTCTTTCTGTGTGTTTGTGTAAAGCCGATCCACTGGTTTTCTGCAGCTTTATAGCTCTGCAGTTTCTTCGGCTCTGCGGTTCTTCGATTCTTCGGTTTCTCGTCTCAAATTCGGCTTTATGACTGTGTAATTTCGATGCTAACATCTTGATGGCCGAACTTTGATTAATGGCCCCCGGGATTTGTGGGATTTGTGGGCCTTTGCTGATGATAATGATTGCGGCGTTGCTGCACTCAGCGCAGCGCCACTGGCAATCTGATTTATGTGCAACATCGCCCAGTGGCACCAGCAGTTCAGTTTTTCTTGAGTTTTTTCTCTTATTTCGGTTAGTGATATCACTGTGGCTCCCTGCGCCTATGACATCATCCGATTGTGACTCCAACTCTCGGCGGCTTGCTTGTTCTCAATGTTTGCTATTTCGAACGGGGACCTGCTCCACGGGTTACTTATTCTTTTTTCTTAGTTTGCATATGAGTTGTATGCACTTCTGGGAATACTTTGTTTATATTAGTTTTTGTTTTAAAGAAAGAGGAAGGTGTTCCTTTGACTTAGTTAGTGTTTAAAGGCGGTTGACAAGAAATAATATATTTAGGTAGAAAGAGAATTTTGTTCTTAGCTTAACTAGGTTTAAAATTTGTTCCATCAAATAAATAAATAAGTCAAGAAAATATTTTTAAAATAAATAATTACTTTAGCGTATTCTTAGAGGGTTTTTCCTATAAGAAATGACATAGATTGGGAACCAATTGCATCCACAGCATGGCTGATGGCTCTCTCAGCTAGTCAGTGTGTCAGTCAGTCAGTCTGCTTGGCAATAGAGGCCAAGCAAAGGGTGACTCACGTCCAGTCGTGCTGTCAGTCACCTTTTGGACAGCGAGGACCGAAGACCGATAAGCCACCGCAAATAATTGTCACCTCCTTGAGCTGCCTCCGTTTCATTTCGTGATGAATAATGAATATTAGTTGGACCCGCTGGCAGTTATCTATCCGAACTTATCGTCGCTTACCGCCGATGGCATGTATGCAAATTACGAGAGATACGAGGAGAGAGGTAACCCCACTTCTTGGAAATATTTACCCAAGGCCAGCAAAAGAAAAATCTAAGAAAAATAGACAACAAAGTACATGGGCCATAATGATGTCATTTTCTGCAGTGTTGTAAATATTGTTCTTTAGGAAACAAATTCTGTAATGGATTTAGCACAAGTGTAGCTTAATCAATGAGAAATTTAATCTTTAAAACTTAAATAAATAAAAGTTAACTTAATTTCTAAACTCTTAGCTTGATGAATAGATAGAAACTCCTTTTAAATCCCATATTTTGGTCACTGTAAATGATTAAAATCGAACACCTGTTGCATTCCTCTTTCAAGTCCCCAAAAATGTGGGTAATAAATCTCTGCTTTGCCGGGAATAATAATTATAGTTATCGACTCCGGTAGTGACATTTAAATGCCAGACAATGATGATGGATGCTGGCTGCTGGCTGCTGGCTGCACTCTTCATTCTTTCTCTGCCTGGGAAAATGGGAAAATTGTAGAGTGGGGGATTCCCCCGTCTCTGGGAGTGCTCCGTGCTGTTGCTGTGGTTACAAGGTCGCATCGTCGTCTGCTTTTTCTGGGGGTTCGGGCCGGGGTCCGTGTGCAAAGGGGTTAAAAGGTCAGATTGCAAATTGCGGCCAGGTGAAGGGAGTGAGGGAGTGAGAGGCGGGCCTGCTCGCAGTCAGTTAAAACTTGCAAAAGTTTAGATAAATTAAAACTGAAAACACACGTGGCCACAGAGAGAGGAGCAACAAAAACTTTAACTGATACCGTCGTCGTCTGCGGATGGATGTTGTCGGTCAAATGAAATTGTTGCAGAAGCACTCCAGCAGCAGCAGCAGCAGCAGAAGCACATCTTCCTGGCAACAGGAAGCCCAAAATGTTCTTCCCCCTCACAAATTCCAGGGGCCATAGCCGTGGAGGTGGCGGTCTGAACTTGCTTTTGTCTAATTGAGCTCGGGTTTCAGGCGGCTAAAAAATAAATAACAAACAAAACAGAGAAATAAGCACCGGAATGAACCGAGGCTCGAACTTTTGGCAACAAGGGTTAAGCAGGGCAGCACTTCTTGGCATAGGCCTCATTAACCTGCTAAAAAGAGAAAATTGTATAGGAGAAACAATAAGAGGCTGGATCATATATTTATGACACTAAATAAATTAAGTTTACTTGCAAATAAGTAATTAGGGGCTACGAAATTTATTTTTAGCGATTTAAAAGTAGATTTTTTAAATTCTATTCTTCCCTTAATTAAGGATTATAATTTTTCTACATTTTCTTAAGTTGCATTCGATATTTTAGGAAAAGATTCTATTAAATTTACTAATGAATCTTTTTCAATGATGATTTAGATTAACTTTGAAACCTACAATACTAAATTAGCAATATAAAAATTATGAATTAAATATTAAAATAGGCAATTAATATTTTTTACAATTTAAAAGTTCAATGAATATTTTTTAAAAGCAGAAATTACATTTTTAGGGACAAAAAAACCTTAAAAAATTTGCAACCACTTCGTCAACCTTCCTTAATTTAGTTTCTCAAATTCCTAAAATGTTTTCTTAGATTTTTAATAATTAAAATAAAAAAAAATTGGCTAAATTCCCGCCGTGCTACGCTTTGCCACCATCACTTAAGGCCATTATTTAATATTCATTCAATAAACCTTAATCAATAATCAGAGTTAGAACATCAGCAGAGCCAGGGAAGAGGGGGAAGAGCCAGGAAGGTGGGTTTACTACTCACCTACCGGCAGAAATATTGCCAGAACGACTCTTATCAGCTATGAACCGCTATATATAGTATATAAAAAGCCAACTACAAACGCGTGTCATAAAACGCACTGCGGAGAGCAACAACAGCTGAAGAACAAATTGCGTAAATGCTTTTTATAGAAGTTCAAGTCATTGAAATTCGAATTCACTTCCTCAAACCCAACACACACGTATTTTTACAAAAATTTATATATATATAGGCCCTGTTCTTTCATAATCAGCTACACCCAGCGGCCACAAGAGGCAAATATGTACAAAAAATACCAAAAAATATAAGAAAATGAAACAAATTGAGGCCATTGGGAGAGAGAGATGGAATGAAGGGCATTTAATATGGAAAGTTCTCAGAGGCTCCAATAAAGCAATTCATTTTCATTAAAACAAATAACTGGCAATCAAAAGGCGACAGAGAAGTTATCTAAAGAACAACGAAAAAGCCAGCTATTTAATTGCCACGAAAAATAAATTTAAAAGAAATGTAAACAAATTGAAACACACAATATGTTGCCCTTTATTGATGCTTTTATGTAAATATGTAGACTGAAATTTATTAGCTGTTGGCCCCTTGGGAAATAGAGAATTAATAGAGCTGTCAAAATAAAATGAAACCGAACCGATCATGGCCCTGGGAAGTGTGATATGGAAAATAAGTACTTCTCCTTCTGCACTTGAAATCATCACTATAAATACCCCAAGGGGTTAAGAGAGCCCGCACACATGGGGTCATAAAATCTGATACCGAGCCACAGATTATTACAAAATGTGTGTGCGCGAGAGAACGATAAAGACTTGGAAATAAAAAGAAATACGAATTACGAGAAAAAAAACACCAAAAAGAACATGGCCCATAAAAGTTAGCAACACTCGTAATACCCGCCATAATAATGTGCGCCAAATACCGCGAAGCGAAGCGAGAAATCTTCAAGTCCCCGAGAGAGAGAGACCTAAAAATAAAGCCAAGGAAAACCAAAAACCATAATTTAGAGAACTTACAAAGCATTCTTCAACTAGAAATTAAAGAATATGTAGTTTCTGTTAATTTCCTGAAATAATTGCATAGTTTTATGCGCTGGAATTAAATTTAAAGAGAGGTGTAACCTCCCTTTATTCCCCTTTATTTTATAAACAACTTTTAATGATTGGGTTCTCGCTTTTCTTTCTAATTTTTCTACGCCCATTTCTGGGCAAAATTTGTAAGTTAATTAGACTCATTAATTAGGCGCAATTGTAGAGGGCGGAGGAGAAGGTAATGCAAATTGATGGACTACGAAGAGACTTTCTCCTCCTTCTCTCTATATATAATAAAAATATTTTTTTTTTTGGCTGGACCCACTAATGCAGACAAATGACAACCGGAGAGGCACCTGAACAAGCCACAAGGAAGGAGGAGGAACGCGTCCTCATCATTGTCACGTAGCTTCTAAGTGCCACAAATTACGCACGCAAATTGGCTTTGTTGTGTCAGCGGAGGAGGTTGGAGGTTGGAGGTCGGAGGCTGATGGAGCAGCCTGCTTCTCTTCCTTGTCCCGAAAGGGGATGCAGCATCGATAGTTTCCCTGCAATCGCGGTCAGACATTCCTGGCACCCGTCACTCTTTGGACGGCACTGTAAAAAATTGGAAGCCTACATTTATAATCTTTTTTATTAATTTATAGGAATGTCATGAAAATTATAAAACTGCCAATAAATTATTTATTTTTGATCCATGAAAGTTACCTAAAAATATTTAAAAGTTTGCTTTATTTCTTATACAAACTCTTGACTTATAATTCTCAAGTTGAGAGTCTCAACCATTTCGAGTTTTCACGAGTTTATATTAATTATATTTGTTTTTAATATTTAATTTATTTGAAATTTTTACTTTATATAATTTAATTATTTTTATGGCCAAACTGACACATTTTTTCTTAGATTCTCGAGAAAAACCACAGAATTTTGCCCATTAAACGGGTCTTAGGCCAAGCAACAAAGTAACTGCACTTCCTGCCAGATATATCTATATATACACATATATACTTGCACACATATATACATTCCTAGAGGGCGGCCAAGGGGGAGTGGCTCAAGCCGGCTGACAACTTAATATGAGGCACGAACCAAGTCAACCAAGCCGGGGAAACGGCGAAGAAAGCCTCAAAGTCTCAAGTCTCCTGTCAGAGAATCTCACAGAGAACCAGAGTGCGACAGAGAGGGGGGGATAGTGAGAAAGAGGGAGAAAGGGGCGAACTGGGAGGGCGACGAAATGCTGCCGACAACTTAAAGGCGTTAATGGTCGTTTGTTTTATGAGAAATTGCCAAAACGTGAGCGGCATCCGCAAGTTGGCGGTATGGAAAGCCAGAAAAAAAAAGTATATATAAAATGGGCAAGGGATGCGAGGGACATCAAAGCGCCCAGGATCAACAGTCGCCAGGCGTGCTCTCTCCTCTGTATATACATATATATTTCTCTGTATTTTTCCGAGGGCTCTCCTCGTCGGACGTGCCAACCTTGGAGTGGCTTCAACATTTAAATGAGTTTGTGCACTACACACGCCCAAATAAAAAAACAAAATATAAAGGAAAATGGCAAAAAAAAAAAGGAAAACAGAAACAGAAACAGAAACAAAACATAAATATTAGCGTCAACAACATTGTCAAGCAAAAAGCTGAACTTTGACTTGCTTTACAACCTCGCCTGCCCGTCGTCATGCCCTCCCACAAATCAAAGCTCAAGCAGGTGTCACTTTGCCACTTTGTTGACTGCTGTTTTCCATACCCTGTAATAATGAGGAGGCTGCTGGGTATTCTGTTTTGCCAGGGAGGGAAAATTTAAGCTGTAGATGTCTTAAAAATTTAAATGTAATTATTGATGGTACGTGGAATTTATCAGGAGAGCTTAAACTATTGAAAAGTTCCTTACTTTTATTTTAATTAAATTGCTGAACATAACTTTGTTTGCTAAAAAGTAAATGTTTTATTTTTATTATTTTATTATTTATTAAAACACTTTGAGACATTATTTTCTAATCATGTAATATGTATTTTTAAACCCTAAACACTTTATCCTTTAAATAATTAACATAATTGTTTACAACTTTGATATTATTCTGTAAATCTTTGACACAAATTTAGGTATTTGATGCTTCGATTCCTGGTAAACCACTCTAGTTTTCCTTTTGTTTTTTGTTTTCCTATTTTTTCATATGTATAATCTTTGTTCATAGCTCATTGTTGTGTGGAATTTAATTTCCTCAACCATTGTGAGAATGCAACCCACATGGGTTTCCAGCAGGGCAGAGCAGGTGCCAGGGTTCAGCTCAGAGATCGTTGTCTGTGGAAAGAAGACAACAGGTCAGTTCCCAGTGCTAATCAACGCGGCAACTGAATTGAATTATTTGTTTATGTTTGCATAAGTTAAAGGGTTTTCTTGGGAGGGGAAATTACAAGCTTAAAAACTGAAAGAGCAAGTAAATATGCTGGATTTTACTCAATAATTTATATTACTTTGGGAATTTTGTAGAGAAAATTATTTGAAAGAACTTTTAATTAAAAATAAAGTTTTACAAATAAAGAAAAGAGTTTTCCAACTATAAAAATTCTTTAAAAAGTTAATAGTATATTTTTTAAAGTCAGGAATATATTTTTTATAATATATTCTGAAGATTTTACCCCTTTTTCTTTGGGTCAACAAGAACAATGCCATCTTTTCTCGCCGCTGACAGCTGACGTTGATGTGGAAATGGAAATGGAGCTCCTCCATTGACGCCCACAGTGAAAAGATATGGGAAAAACTAATTAAATCAAAGCAATTGCTAAAACGTACAGTTTAATTAAGCCAAGCAAATTGTGGCACACACACTAGCCACACACACACTGGAGACACACACACAAGAGGAAAACGCTAAATATTTCCTGCTGAGCGGGACTGGACTGCAGCTGGAACGAACCCAGTGTAGATCTCCGGATCTGTGGAATCTCCAAGGCATTCTCCATGCGATTCTCCATGGAATTCTCCGTGGCATTCTCAGTGGCATCTCCTCATGGCAATGATGATTGACGGCGGCAATCTTACCCGGCGGAGGAGGATTACGGATTTACGGCGTCAATTGCTTTGCACTTGCTCCACAGACCCAGTTGCAAGACCCGGCTTGATGTCGCTAAGCTGCGCTGCAACGCGGCTGTCATACGCGGCGTATGCGCAATTTTTGCAACTGCAGCAGGAGGAGGAGGCATAGTCTGGCGATATTTGCCAGGCAATTACCTTGAAGCTAGTTTTTAATCAAATTTTCACAGGTCTCTACCCTCAATTTCCTTTTGCCTCGGAAAACCATTTCCCTTTTCCATTTTTCCTTGCCCCTTGCCCCTTTTCCATCTTCCTTCCTTCCACTTACTGTCTTCTCTCTCTCTGCTCGGTGATAATTGTGGCCAACACAAAAGTTGGCTCCTGTCTGCACGTCTACACACATGTGTGTTTCAGAATGTCTGCCTAATTTCTTATACTCTTTTTTTTAATGGGTTGTATAACTATAGGAGGATGAGGGTTTTAAATTGGTATTTTTTAAGGATTTTTAAAGGAAATTAAATGAATATTAGGCTTGGAATATTTCTAGATTTTTTTTTGAGGATATTCAACTTAAAATAAGCCCGAAATTTAAAAAAACAAAGACATTATATGCTTAAATTTACTTTAGAAATGTGTAAAAGTAAGGGGTTCTCTTTTAAATTCCTTTTAATACATTTTATGCTTATATTTCCTGTTAATTTTATTAGTTAAGCTTAGGGATTAATGCTAGTTTAATTATTGTATATTTTGTATAAAATATTATAAGCTTTACATGAATATAGAAAGGTATTAAAAAAGATGCTGAAGTTATTAGTTAAAGGTAGCCAGGATTTTTCATTGTTTGGATGCTAGATCTTTGTAATTTTAGACCTTGAACTTGGCTTTCCTTTTTTTATATTAAAAGATCTTTTTATATAATTTAAGAATTGATTTATTTAATATTTTATTTAATTATACTTTTAATATATTCAAAACCCCTAATTACTGAACAAAACCCTTTTAGCTAAAGTTCACAATGTCCATCTTTTGTTATTTGTTATTTCTCTCCCTTGTTTTTTTTTTTGCTTTAATTTTTTGTGTGTGTTTTTTGCGGTTGCAAGCTGAGAGTTTCTGGCCTGCCGTGCCTGGTGGCCACAAATTGTGCGCAGTCAGTCAGTCAGTCAGTTAGTCAATAACTTTTTCTTTCGGTTTGTCAGCCAGCCAGGCAGCCAGGCAGCCTGCCCTTCCTGGCTTCGCTTTGATTTTTCGGGATCGATTTAACGAGAATTGGCTGGCTGTCTGCGATTTTTGAACATACACAGTTGGCGGCGGCGGCGGCGGCGGGTGGCGAGTAGATGAAAATAAATTGCCAGCAAACTGCCACATATGTGCGCCAAATTTATGACTGGCCGCAAGGAGGGGAGTGGCACCGTCCGTCTCTCAAATGTGTAATTTGTCTTGCAGGAAATGAGTCTCTGGAAAAAAGGGGAGAAAAAAAGGAGTTTGGGCACAAAAGCAGTCCGTGTCCATTTAAGGGTTCAATGCACGCACGTGGGGATATTTTTTGGATACATCTATGGGGTGTGTGGATGCCGCGACCTTCCGCCTCCAGTGACCCAGTTTAAGCAACAAGTTGAGACAATTGACAGCACACAGCACACTCGGTAAATGCTTGTTTGCCCCTGCCCGGGATTTACTAGATACAGAGATGCAGATGCAGATGCAGATGCATAGATGCAGATACAAATGGGTTCAAGGACAACGCATTGCGTTGTCATCTAATTGGTCGCTGCACATAAATAACATTCTATTTATTTTCGCTGTTGCCACGTTGCGTATGCGTAATAATTCATCGCCATTTGCATTTTTTGCATTTTTTGCGCTTTTTGCAATTTTCTCTGTGGGCGGCGGCACAGTTTGGCAGGCACTGCGCTCAGTGGCCATGCTGTTCGCGTGCATTAGCGGCACAGCCTCGCGTGTAATCACAATAAACGCCACAAATTGTGGCATCTTCAGGGGAATTGGTTGCGAAATCGGCAGCGGCATCGGAATCTGTGTCAAGCATGTCCGGCCGGGCAGCTGGACTCGGGCGGGACTCGAGGCGGCGAATACAAATGGCAGATGGCACATTTTCCAACCCGAAAACCATACTGTTTTCGTTTGAAAATATTTGTTTATATTATTTATGCCATGAGTTTGATTTGTTTTTAATTTTTGGCTATGACTTGTATATTAAAAAATTAAATATATAACCTTCTCCTATAAACTCAGGAGTTATTCAAAAATTTAATTAAGATTTAAACAATTGTTTGACAAACTTTCAAAGCAAACAAATTAAGCTGAAAGTAAGTTATTGTTTTATGGAAAAAATATAGTTCAAGCCCTTAATAAATTCCAAAAGTTGACTTTAAGTATATATTCCCCAAATTATTTTAGTTCTTCCCTCTAAATAAATTATTTTTAATCATAGTCCGGGTAAAATCACTTCTATAACTTTAATTACAGCTTGCCAGCCAGGCCATAAATATTTTTATTTTTATTTCCCACTTTACATTACAACAATTAAAGTTTAACAGAAAGAAAAGCAAACTTGAACCTGAAGTTAATTTGTGGTCTCACAATTCAAACCCAAGCACTCTTGAAGCGCCAATATCGATAGCTTAGGCCTGGCATTTATTATGTGTAACACACACCCACAACACACCGCAAACTTGCCGGAAAACATTGGGAAAAACTTCAAAGTCGTGGCACGTGACTATGCAGCTTCATAAGCCAGCCCGTTCCGCCACACCACCCTTCGCTCACTCTCCCCACAAAAAAAAAGGCAGAGAAGATACAAAAATCAGACACGGCGTAGACAACACGCAGACAGACGCTCAAAAAGGAAAACTCAAACAAAAAACAATGAAAACAATCCGGGGAAATTCGTCACCTAAAGTTTGTTCAACTTTTGATTCACAAAATAAATGCCAACATGTAAATTTATGAATGGAAAAATGTAGAACTCTTGAGGGGAAATTAGAGCTACGATTAGGGGAAAGAAATATAATTTAAACAATAGTTCCTAAAGGTAGTTATAGGATTCTTAGCTCCTTAAATTAAATATAATTAATGAATTTTTAACTTCTTATTGTGAGTTTTTTTAGAGGCATAACTTGTACTCCCTCCTCTTATTTTCTAGCGCTTTCCCACCTCTCTCACTCCTTCTGGCATTCATTCCAGTGTCTGTCCATTATCTTTTTAGTTTATCGAAGTATTTCGATAAGAGGATAGAAGTTGCTTGCTCGGGCCATGCACATTTGTCCCACATTCCATTTATTCCCACACAAGCACACACATTACTCTCTTTTTTACAAACAAATTACACTCTAAAAAATATTAAAAACCATCTTAAAAATTTTTTGAATGTAAATTCAAGCTTCAAGTCCTTAACGTTTGCTTAAAAAAAGTTTTTTTCCATGAAAAACTTTGCAAAAGAGTTTATAATAAATTTCTTAATTAATTTAAGTATTTATTTATAAAGCTATCAAGCTTATAATTCTTTAAAATATTTTTTTAAGCACCAAAAATATTTCTCTGTGCCGGGAAAAGTGGAAGGAGTTGGCGAGAAGCTATGACAAAAGACTTCCCGAGGGCAAAGAGAGCATCGAACATCAATTTTGTGGCCCGATATGATCGTTTTTCTTGAAGGGGAGAAAGGGGATAAAAAGAGGGAAGGTGCAGCGTGTGTGTGCTTGTGTGTGGCACATGTTGAACATGCGGGGCAAGTGCTTTTTATCAGCCGAAAGGCAACAAGAAATATGACGTAGCACACGCGTCTCCCCAAGACCCATAAAGATCCCATGGGTTAACCGAAAGTAACGCTGAAACGATGAAAGCGAGAGAGAAATGTAAAGAAATTGACACTTGAAATCAATGCTCAATTAAAAGGCGGCCCAAAAATAGATCGGAAGTGGCTACAACCGGGGTGGGGGGCTTACTTAAATATAGAAGGTGGAGAAAAGTTCAAAGTCTGAAATTCTTGGGGCTTTACTGATATGTTTTTTTTTTTTTTTATCCCAAACAATCCCCAAAAACACCCCCAACTCAGATAACACAATTCCAAATGATAAAAAAAAAGATATTTTATAATATTTTTCGAATCAACGGCCGTGGTGAAAATCTAGCCTTGACACAGTGCGCGCCAAACTGTGGCAGTGCCTGACTTGGCTTAGCAAAGACCACAACCCAGGGAAAGCTTTTTCGGGCGAGAAAAACGTTGGGAAAAGCGAAGTTTAATTGCTGGTTCTCCGATTTTAATGACCCAGCAGGTGTCCATCAAAGGCGTTAAGAGCCGTCACTCAAATGTCTCAAGTAATTGGAACTGAATTGAGGAAGTTCTAAGGGAAGTCAAGACAGGTGTTAGTTCTCACTCTTAATTAAATATTTAACTATATTTAACAAATAATATTGTAATAAATATTTTAATTAATTTAATTTCCTATAAAGTACCTAGAAAATATTCCCAACTAATTAACCTTTCATTTAATTCCCCCAGCAAATCACAAACTTCAACGATGACCTGGACTTTATACCAGCGGACGACCTCTTCCTGCAGGGCAACAATGAGCCCGAGCTGCTGGCCAATGCCAATGACGACGACGATGATGACTCCTTTTTGGATGATTTGCCCGAGGACGAGGACCTGTTGCCTTCCGGCGAGAAGGAGGAGGATCCCGCTGCCGCCGGCAATTGGTTCAGCAAGGGTGTCCATCGTGTGCGCCGCTCCCTGTCGCGTCTCTTTGGCGCTGGCGAGGATCAGGAGCACCGCCGTACTCGTCGCGCCTCCGCCCTGGAGCGCCAAAAGGAGCGTCGCGCGCAGGCCCGCAAGGCCAGGGAGCTCAAGAAGGCCGAACTCCGACAGCTCCAGAAGCAGCGCCAGCTCCAGCAGCAGCAGGCCAAGCGGGCAGCCGGAACCGGAAGTGTCTTTAACCGCGCCACGGATCCCCGCAAGCGGGCGCCCGAGAACTATGACGAGACCGAGGCATCCGGTTCCCCCGATGAGGAGACCACGCAGTGTAAGTTATAATAATAATAATCGATTTATTGAATCGAATTAATCGAATTATTGAATTTATCGAAAACTATCGATATTAATTAAGTTATATCGATACTTACTTCAGCTTTTTTATCCGTGAATACCTTTTTCTAAGCTCTACTCATATTTATTCTACTTTTTATTTTTAAATCTAAATATAATTAATTTTTTTTCGATTAGCCACATATTGTTAAATTTATATTTTCAATAGTTTCAACCTATTTTGAACTTCTCGTAATATTAATAGGATTTTAAAGCATTAAATATAAAAAAACAACTGTCAAAGTGCCTGATAGGTATCTGTCCGCTAAAGATAATCACCAGATAAACTTTTCGTAAAGCAAATCCGTTTTCTGCCCTCCTAAAGTTTATCTGAATGTAAAAGGATAACATGTTGCTGTTAACTAGGCTTTAACTATCGATTATTGCTGTAAAGCAGCGATTGGTTATCGGAATCAAAGCTGATGTAAGCCTGCTGTAAAGCTGCTGTAAAGCTGCTGTAAGCCTCTGCTTCTTCTTCACTTGACTATCGGAAATCAGCTTTTGCGCGTCGAAAAAACTGTACACGGAGTTGGCGTTCTCGCTAAAGTTACAAATAATTAATTAAACTATTATTGTGCCTAACTAGATCGCACCTATTTCGCCGTCAACGAGCCCTACGACAATGAATTCACGGATCCGAGCAGTGTCGAGTTCCAGAACCTGCAGAAGAACCTGGACGACGCGCTGCGCACCTTCTTCGATCGCACCTACGCTGAATACGACGACGATCAGGATATTCACACCACGCTGCTGCGAGTGGAGTAAGTCCTTGAATTTATTAATTAATTTATTTATTTATTAATTTATTTACCTTCCTTGCTTCCAGTCCCACCGAGGACCGCTTCAAGGTGCACGTGCTGCTCAAGCTGCTGATCCCCAACCGGATCACCGACTTCCAGAACAAGCTGGAGGCGCATCTGAACGAGTACAAGCGCATTGAGAATCTGGGCGCCTCCACCGATGGCGTCTTCTACTTCCAGGAATCGCAAGGTGAGTCCTTGTGCCGCTGCCTTCCTTCTGCCTCTCTCTCTCTCTCTCTCTCTCTATCTGCGCTGCTTTGGTGTTAGATGCCATCCGGTCCCTTGACCCTATTCCCCTCCATTTCCTCTCAGAAGGAATGCAAACCGAACAGGCCATAAAATATCTTAACTTAACTTAACTTAATTGAGGCCTTGAATCGATTTGCTTTCCTGTCCAAGTCCAAATCACAATTTCCAAACTTTCTCTTCCACCAAAAAAATCCCTGAAAAAATCCTGAAATCCAGAGGAAGCAGCTCCCCCTACTCCAGCAACCGGTAGCCCAGTGGTGATCCCCAGCTTGGGTGGTGCCTCTGGCTTGGTGAACACGCGGACGGCCTTCGACTTCCAGCCGCGAGTCAATTTGGGCGTGATCCACGATCTGGTTCCCTCCAACGAACGCAAAGGTTTGTCCATCAAATCAAACGGAAGTCGCCAAGCTTAATTCCTCGGAAAGGACTAAGCCCCGGAAATACATAAGCGCTAACATGATCTGTGGCTCTGCTCTGGTTTTTATATTCTGTGAATTTTCCTCTGTGCCGAAAATTAGGCTCTGGAATTTATTCAGAGAAAGTAAAAACCGGATGCAGACTTGTTAATGTGTGTGTAGGCTCAAGGAATGTGCTTCGAGTGTGTTTGTGTGTCCCGCCTCATCATCGAATCTTTGTACTCCACTCCACTCTCTGTCTCCATTTGCGTCCATGTGCTCGTCTCTCTGCTGTCTATTCTTTGTACTCTCCACTGTCTATTCTGGGGGTATTCCCGATCGCTCTGTGTTAATCCGCTTTGTGACCACACAGATTTCGATGACGAGCCATCGGAGCCAGCCCGGGACCCCAATCATGTCAATCTGGGTACCATCCGTGACGAGGTCGAGGGCTCTGGCAACGGCTACGAGCCCGAGTGTCGCGGCGACGCCACCTTCACCTGCATCACCAGCGGCAGGCGCATCTGCGAGGAGATGCGATGCGACGGCGTGTCCAACTGCCCAGACGGCGAGGACGAGGAGAACTGCTATCCTGAAACGACGGGTAATTGTTCCCGGTTATTCCATAGATCATATATCAGGGGCTCTAAGCCTGTAACCCTCATCTCATGATAGGATAAAGCTGGGTGGGATTATGGATTATGGCAAGGAATAATTTTGGTACCCTAAATTCTGCCCGAAATATTAATTTGAAATTTATTTTTTAGTGAAGACTTATGTCACAGGAGAGGGAATATTAGTAAAAATATTTTTTAGGATACAAATCACTTAAAAAGCTGCCTGAAAGTATGCTTTAAAAAACTCTGGTAGTAAATGTTGTTGATTATTTTTCAAAGCATGCTTTTGTGCTTAATTCAAAAAAAAATTTTAAATCTATTGAGCCTACATAGATTTGTTAGAACTGCATTTTTGGGAGTAAGAGGGTTTAGATATGAAAATATTAAGCAAACTTTTTTTTTATACTTCATAAAAAAAAAATAAAAAAAATAAAAAAAATTTAATTTTTATTTTATTAAAAAAAAAATATTTTTTTTAAATAAAAATAATAAAAAATTATAATGTTTTAAGCATAGCTATTTAACGCTAAAAAAGCTAAATTAAGCTTTAAATTCACAATTTGTCAGCAGTTGTGGAAGGTAAATATTGTGCGTTTACTGTCCGTGTGCCGGCAGAGGCTGGCTAGAATGTCTAGAGAAAGGCTACTTAGTAGATTGCAATTACCAAACTTGGATATAAAGGAGATTTTTGTTTAAAATTAATAAAAACCTAAAGAAAAAACCTGAGTAAGAAAGAAAGTTCATTATTAATTTTAAAAGTCCAGAACTAGACTTCATCACCTCAGAGTTTGCTAGGATCGACCCCCGCTCATTTCGTTCGTTCATTTCCATTTAATTTCGCTTGACTTTGTTTTGATTTACATTTTGCATTATTTTATTTTTCTTTTTCATTTGATTTTCATTTTGGACACCTTAGTTTGCACTGAAGATCAGTTCAAGTGCGACGATCAGTGCCTGCCGCTGCACAAGCGCTGCGATAATGTCATCGATTGCCAGGACCAGACGGACGAGGCCGGCTGTGAGCGGCCCACGGAACGAACGGATTATCCTCCTTACACGCAGCCACCGCCGCCAGCGAATTATCCAGAGGCTACAAACACATCAGACTCCCAGGGTGAGTTACCTTTTTAATTTCGCTTAATTTCCTTTGATTTACTTGTTTCTATGCAATTTTATTTGTTGGCCGAGTGTCTTTCGGTTTCTTACCCTTTTTACCCTGTTGCCAGCGGGCATAGTTTTTGCGAGATGTAGAATATAGGCGCTGATCTCATGGCTGGAGACGTGCCCGATCGGGGGCTATGTTTCTGTAATGGCCAAATAAATTCCGCATATTAATTGGCCCGATAAACGAATATTTCCCCTGAGTGCCACACAAATGTTCATTATATTCTTTTGTGTAATATCTCTTAATTTTATTTTTTCTTATTTCCCGCTTGTGTGTGAGTGTGTTCGTTCAGCTCGGCGGGCATTTAATTGGGTTAAATATTTGATATTCTAATGGATTTCCAATGCATCGGAATGTACCATCAGGCAGCGCCTTCTGCCACATAATCGAATGCGTTCCATTCCATTTGCGTTTAAGGGGGCATTCCACAGCGGCAGTTTGGCGCTAATTATCCATATTTTAGTGGATTATTATTAAGTATTCCAGGAATAAGTTTGATGTGCCGGAAATTGTTAATAAACTTGGTGCTTTATTATTTAGAGCAATGATTTTCTCAAACGGAAGAGTCGGATTTATGCCATTCGTTGGATATTCAATAATTTAAAGACTTAGTGAGATGTTTTCTTTTTAATATCAATCTGGCGTGTTACATTTCACGGTTCCATCGGTTTAACTTTACAAAATTGACCGACTTGAGTGTATTTTTAACGTTAATAAAGACGTGTTAAGCGAATTATAAAATTTTATTTTGCATTCCATTCCGTTGTTCCAATATAAAAATAGAAAGAATTTTGCTGCTTTTATCTATTTAAACTTGCTTTGTTATTTCCCTCATCGATTTGGTGTGTTCCATTCCACCGTTCCATATTCTCAAAATAATACAATTAGAGAATATTGCAAATTCGTTTGATCTTATGAATATAGACTTGCTCTGTGATTTTTCCATCGATTTGTTGTGTTCCATTTCATTGTTCCAAAATGATAACAATATAATAGCATTAAAGAAATTCGTATTACACAAATTCCTCTATTTTCCCATCGATTAGGCGTGTTCCTTTCCATGGTTTCTATTTAAAAAAATAATATTAAGCTGCTCTTTACTCACTTTCTCATCGATTTTATGTGTTCTATTTCATTGGTCCAAAATAAGAATTTATATTTAAATAAATCTTATCAATTTAGACTTGCTGTGTTTATTAAATCGATTTGAGGTGTTCCATTCCATTGTTTCAAAATAATAAAATTAGATTTAGCTCCTATTATCAATCAAGAAAGACTCCCCTTACTTTCCCATCGATTTTCTGTGTTCTTCTTCACCGTTCCACTTTATTTAAATAATTCCCTGGCTTGCATTTAAATCTCTGAATATTCTCTCCTCCCAATGACCCTGAACACACTTCGGCCTCGCAGCTTAGCCCGAAAATCCAATCCAATTTATGTGCGTAGCCCACCAAACTCCCACTGTGCGAACTGCAACGAGCGACATAAATGTAAAAAACCAGCGAAAACAAGCGTTCTACGCAAAAAGTGAAATTACAAACCAACTTCGGCCACCGCAATTCTCGCACCTCGCCGAGCGCCCCCCAAAAGCCAAAAACCAAACGTAGAGACAAAAAACCAGATTACAATATCCATGAAATATGCCACAGAGAGAAGTACGGAGGGCAACGAGCTAAAAAATATGTTATATAGATGGTGATTTGGGGCCTGACAGCGGCGTGTGTGTGTGGAGTGTGTGTGTCGACAGCTAACAGCAAAAACAATTTGCAACAGATTAAAATTACCCCTAAGCGTATTATAAACTTAAATAATCTGCTTGCAGCGGAGAGCAAGAACAACAGGAGCCACCCCCGAATCCGGAGTCCTTGTAGCTTCCCAGCTTTCCAGCTTCCCAGCTTCAGAGCTCCCTTTTACTACTTGGGGGCGTGTTAAGTGCTGTCAACGAGATTAAATGCAATGTCAGAGGTCGCTCCCTCCCCCACGCACGCACCACAAAAAAAAAAAAACAGGGACTCCGCCCGCCACTGCCCAAAAGTTGTGTCCTTGGAAATTTAATGAATTTTCCACACTCTCGACTCTGGGGCAAAGGGCAACCAAGAGGCCAAAGGGGTCGCATAAAGTCCGGGCATATGGTTTACGCCGGTTTAAGTTGGGATAGTTCTTAGGGAGTTACCTTTAGTTATGATTTTTAAGGATTTTTTAGGGATTTTTTAGAGGATTATATGATATAGATTATTCGAGTTTATTATAGATACTTTATAGAGTTTATTGAGACCAAGAAAAGTTAGAGATATTCACTAATTAAAACATAAGGGAATATATTTTGATATGGTAATTGTTTGATATTGATATAAATCCCTTCTGATATTATCTAAGAAGCTCTTTTAATAATATTTCTAATGTTTATATTTCTTGGTAATTAAAGAGATCATAAAGACAAAAAAAAATTACAAATTTTCACTGATTAAAACATAAAGAAATATATTTTTCTATAGGCATTTTTTTATATCAACATAAACTCCTTTATGATATTATTTAAGAAGCTTTTAAAAAATATTTCTAATGCTTATATTTCTTGGTAAATTTTGGCAAATAACCATGATAACTTATAGAGATTATAGAGAGCAAGAAATGTTCTAAATATAAATTTTCACTGATTAAAACATAAAAGAATAGGTTTTTTTTTATTGACATTTATTTTAATTGATAGAAAATCCTTTATGATAATTTTTAAATGATTTTTAAATAATATTTCGAATGGTTTTTAATTCCTCTTATATCTAATTTTAAATTGAGTTTCGCTGCTAAAACGTTTCAGATGCCTGGCCATCGGGCCAGAGACCTTGAGTCGGATGCTTCTTAATTTCAGTTCGGTGCCATTTGGGTTAATGAAGGCAATTCGTGGCGATTCGCTGCCTCTTCCTGCACTCTCCGTGCTTTTATGCTTTCATTCCAGGGCTGTGTTTTGTTATGGGTGTAGGGTGTGTGTGTGGTGTTTATGGTGCCTGGTGTGTGTGCGCTTGTGGTGTGCATGTCTGTCGTTCTGAAATCCGAAACTTGGTTTCGAAAGTGCGTCAATGGAAGCTGTGCACAGCTTGCACTTGAAGCTCGAATTGTGTACAATTTCTGTTTTTTCGTTTTTCGTTTTTTTGCTTTTCTATTTTTCAGTTTTTCTGCTTTTTTATTTTTCCATTTTTCTGTTTTTATGATTATGCAAGCATTGAAACGAGTATAACATATGAGAGGTTGGGAAATGTAATTACTCGGGGGGCCCTTAATTTGTAATTTGGTATTCAAAGTTGAATTTATGGATTGCTCCTGTTCCTGCTTGGCTATTTTTTAGTTTAGATTGCGCTTTTGCGGTTGCATTCGGGTTTGGTTCGTTGATTAAATTTGGCAAAGACAACTTGCACTTTTTCTCCCCCTCCACTCCACCGCGACCGCGACTTTTGTGCGGGTCAATTAGCAGCTTCAGTTGCCTGAACTGTGTTAAATGGCTCGCCAGCACCAGCTTCAGCTTCGGCCACATGAATGTATAAACAAAAATAAATAAAAATGCTGGAAAACTAAAAAATTACATAGACAAGGAAAGTGGGCAGCGTCCGCGGAAGGAGCGGCGACAACAACAACTGGGTGGCCACATATGCAAATTGAATTTGCCATTTGCCAGGCAGCCAGCCAGCAAGCCAGCCAGCCAGCGCTTTTCTCTTCTCGCCAAGCGCCAAAAAGGGCGAAAATTAAGCCAAGAAAGACACACAAACAGCAACAAAAGTCAAAAACAAAAGAGTAGGAAGGCAAAATATAGAAGGGCAGCCAAGGAAAATGAGAAAAGAAGACCCCAGAGATACCCTTTTGGAGAGAAAATTATGTATTAACTTTTAAAATATATACAAATTTATACGAAACAATTTATAATTTATTGAGAGTCTTGCAGTTTTATTTTGAGTTTCCTTTGAACTTATTTAAAGTTTTTTAGTTCCTGGGAAAAGTAAGAAATTTTTAAAGATTTTTTAAGTTCATTAAAGTGGGTTTTAATGTGAATTACCAGACTTAAGATGTTCCTTTTTTCAAAAGTACCGAAATATTTTCCAAATGTTTTAGTTTTAAATACAAATTAAGTAAATTGAATAATACCTTTGCCTGTTCTTTATTTTTCTTGATTTTTATTATTTTTAGCTCAAAAGTAGTTTATATTGTTTTTCCTCTTGGAAATCTTTTAATTTTTTGTTGCCTCTACAATTTTCAAAGCCAAGCGCATGCATTTGGTTTATTATTAGCTACTGTAGACACACATGCCTTAAATCATATTCAATGAGCCATAAGTTTTGACTTCAGAATGGAAAAATGCAATGACAAAAGAGCTAAGTTTAAACTTTAAATTCAAGGCAAAGTAAACATGAGTTGGTGGCTATTTGTCACACAAATTAGTCATTGGCTAGGGATTATTGAAGTGCCTAAGGGGAGTTGATTTTAGGAAATCATACAATTTATTTAAGGTTAAGGAATAAGGAAAATAAAAAATAAATAAATTTAAAGTAGGTAAATAAATACACAAATAAATAAATAAAGGCATACAAAGACAAAAAAAGATAAGTAAATAAATACATAAATAACATTGATAAATTAATAAGTAAATAAATACATAAGTAAATAAAAAGTGTTCAAAATATATGAAAATATAAAATATATTAAATAAAAAATTACATCAATTATAAATATATTGCAAATGGAATTTATTTAATGAAAAAATAAATTTAAGAACTGTGTTAGGCAAATTAAATTTGGAATTTGAAACATCCAAACAACATAAAAAATCCCAAAAACGCTGGAAATTGTATGAAAAGTAGAGTACAAACGTGTTTCACGTGTTGTATGTGAAGAATAAAATTTCGTAGCATACTTTTCGATGTCATTTTTTACTTATTTCAAATCGGAGCCTTTTTTTACATTTTTCTTCGTTTTTTTGTCAAACTTAAATTCCTATTTATTTCCTTTTTTTATTTTTAATTTATCAATTTTGTTTTTATTTTCTTATTTTTTTTATTACTAAGTAAATAAAAGCCTCCCTTATCCCCATTCGTGCATACCCCTTTCTCTGTCGCCAAAACAGGAAAAAAGCTGTTGAAATCATAAAAAATCATAACAGCAAACAATGGTGGCCCTCCCCAGCCCCAGCCCCATCCCCTTTCCCAACCCTCCCCCGGGGAAGCTGTGCATGTCTGATGAGCTTTGTTTGTGTGTTGCAAGGGAAAAGTGAAAAGCCAGGCGCGCCATTTCCGCTCATGTTGTTTTTGTTGTTAGTTGTTTCCTTGATTCTTTTTATTCTTCTCCGTTCTCATTTTTTTTTGCTTTATGAGATAAACTCCACGGAATCTGAGACCTTGGCGCAGGCGCAAGAAGGCAGCGAAAATCTTCGTGGCGCTGGCAACATGTTGCAGCGGCGGGCAGAACGACGACGAACCTTCGGCAACATGTTGCGCGGCCAAGGGCTCACCTGGTTGGCTGCCCGTGCAGCGGATGTGTCCCGTCATCGGCATTCGCCGAGCTTCGCGCGGCTTCGCTTGGCCTCGTGTGCCTGGCCTTAGGTTCGCGCGGCTTCGGCCGCCTTCGGGCGGCGCTCGGCTGGCGGCGTCGGCTTTTCCGCTACGCCTGCTCAACGTCAACGCGGCCAACGCCAACGCCGCCTCAGTCAGTTCAACGTGAAGCGTTTGCGTGTGCGTTACGTGTTAGCGCGAATCCAACACTGCCTGGAAGCACAGACATCCTCCAGTTCTCAAAGAAAAACCGAAAAACAGTTTCCAAAAACTCTACCGTTTTCCAGTGTAATTTCCACATTTTTTTTGTAATTTTTTTAACCGTGTTGAGTATCAGCTTTTGGTGTGCGCAAATCAAATCCTTGGCCTTTTCTGTTCTGTGTTCTGTGATCTCGACTCTGTGCCCAGTTATCTTTGCTTTTTTTTCTTAATATATATTTTGGTGTTTGCATTTGGGGCTCGTAAAATGCATTCATATCTCTCCAAAGTTATGGGTTTTGGCTTTATGGGGATTTTGTAGAATCAAGAAGCTGGCTGGTTTTATTTTGTGGATTCCCAGTTTCTCATTTTAGTTGAAAAAACTCTGTCTTTTGTGTTGTGTGTGATTTTGTAAAGAATGTTTGTTAAGTTGACTTAACTTTTAATAAAAATTGGCATAAACTCCATAGAAACTTCCTTAAAACTAATGGATGTGAAGTTATTTCTTAAGAATAGTGGAAATATGTTAAAGTTTAGCTTTGAAAATGAAAAACATTGTTTAAATATAGTTTTTAAAAGTTATAGCTTAGAAATATGCTAAAGTTTGGCTGTGGCAACTTAAAATACTGTTAAAATTTGGCTTTTTGAAGTTTCTCAGTTATAATTGAATTTTTAAAGCTTGTATTCTTTGCTTAATGAATTTTCTAAAAATTAATTATAAGTGTTTGCTTTATTTGTTATATTTTCTATATATTTTCTACGTTTTAAAACAAAAAGAAACTTCAAATTATTCTTTGTATTCTTCATTTTCTTCTTTTTCTTTTACAAAATATTTTGCATTTATTATTTTTTGTTTATTTAAGTTGCCATTAAAATGCGATCATCAATTTAAGTGACCACTTTAAGACAAAAAACATTTTATTTCCCACCAATTAATGACCAACTGTTTTTCATTTAATTTTTCCAGTTCATAAAGTTATTATTTTTATGGTTTTCAAGCTCATAAAATTATTCATTTATGTTATTTATTTGTTGAATCAATTAAGGATAAGCAAAGAAATATTTCGTTTGCCCATACATTTTCTATATTTTATTCTTTAGTTGATAATAATTAAGAAGAAGCAAAGAAACATTGTGTTTGCCCGTAAATTTCCTTTTAAGTGTCTTACGTTGCCTTAAAATACCCATTAAAATCGATTTATATGGCCAACAATATTTGCCAAATGCTGGCCTTTGCTTACTCGTTCAAAATTGGATTTATACCGAAATATTCAGCAATTTTCTTAAGTTCTTTAAGCGCAAATTAATATAGTAACCATATTTGAAAGCCAGGAAATAAGCTTAAATTTTAAACAAGCTGAAAACCACCTTTAAATATCCCTAAAATTTAATTTGTTTCATGATCACTGGCCCAAGTATTTTCCATTATTTTCCTTAAGCTCTCATAAATTTATTACCAATTATTTCCTTTCCATTTCCCCCTTTGAAGTTTCACTAAATTGTTTGAGCATTTAAAATGTGATTTCTCGGCGATCTATTGGCCAAAATCTAAATGAATAATTTGCCAAAATCAATGTTTGCCCAGCTCCGTCTCCGAGTCATTTCGGGCCAAATATTTGTCATTGGTTATTAATTGTGGTTCTCGTTTCGTGTCATTGTTTGCTGCAGTTGCGGTTGCATTTGAGGTGGCTCAGGCTGCCATTAATGCCATTAATGCTGTTCTGGTCTCAGTTCTGTTCGGTTCGGTTCTGTGATTGTGATTGTGATTGCGATTGTCGCCTGTTGCCAGGTCGTAAATCTCAATCAGACAAGTTAGAGGAGCCGCAGAGAGATTGGGCAAATAAATCTCGGAGCTGCGCTCTTGGCCATTGAGGCAAAGCAAACACAGAGACCCCGACACTCGCTCGAGGGAGGGAAAAATGTTAAATATTTCTGACACTGATTGCTCACTTGATCGCAGCCCCAAAAATAGCTGGATAATCGGGGGAGGGAGCCTAGGAAAATCTATGGAAAATCTAAGGAAAGCCTAAGGAAGCCCAAGGTGAGCGCTGACAAATTTCCCGACGGGGGCTGACAAAAATAACGAGCCAAAGACTATTTTTGGTTCTCCTCTCCTCTTGTATTTCGGCGTTTCGGGAGTTTCTGGAACTGTGGAATTCCACAGTTCTTAATTCTTAATTTCTTCAGCTGTCCGACAGCAAATTTGCTTTGCTTGGCACAATAATGGCATAATGTTGGAATATTGTTATAATGTCAGGATCGTTGTGGATCGTTTGGGGGATCGTCTTGCCTGCTTGGCCTGTGGGAAAAGCCCCAGTGAGCCACATTTTTCTGCCAGCCCAGCACTTATTTTCTCTCTTATTTATTTTTTTCTCTAAATTATTAGCCAGAACTTAAAGCATTTTGAATTGTGGAATTTTCAAAAGAACCAATTAAGAACTCTCTTTGATTTCTTTTGTATTTTTCTGTGCAAAAATCGGACTCTTTTTGCACTGTTTTGTCATTAAAGTAAATAAAAGATTATGTTGTTTAATTAACGCATTTCTTGGCTTGCAACTAGAAAGATGCTTCAAAGTTGCTTTATCTTATCTCTTTTTTTAGAAGGTCTTTATTACAAAATTGCACATAGGAAGAGTTTTCTTGAGTTTTATTATCTAAACATGTGCCAAGAAAGGCAAAGCATTTTAATAGGTTTATTTGTATTTATTTGTATTCTTTATTTTCAATGTTTCTTACTTTTATTTGCCTTTTTATTGTTTTTTAAAATCTCTTAGATTATTTATTACATTTTTAAAATATTAAAATGCATCTAAGCATTGGCAAATAATGGCAAAAGGTTTTTGTAAATTAATTTCTTTATTAATTTTTAATGTATTTTCTATTATTTAATTTTAAATTCCTTTTACAAATTTCTCCTTTAAATTATTTATTAATTTCTTTTAATATTAATATGCTTCTTAACATCTGCAAAAAGGTTTTATTAAATCAATTTCTTGTACTTTTCTTCTTTATTCACAATGTTTCTTAATTTTATTTTATTTTAAATGACCTTAAAAAGTTCTAAAAATGTTCCAAATTATTTATTTAATAAATGAGACCTTAAAATGCATTTTTAAGTGTTATCCAAGACCGCTTAAATTCATTTTTAATTTATTTACTAGAGCTTTTAACCTTTTTTGTTGCATTTGAATGCATATTTTTGTGCCTGGCAGTTTGGCAGCCACTGAGCAAGGCGCTTACTTTAGAATAAGCGACTGACTGCGACTCTGACTATAGACTCTATATGCATCATTAATTTTAATGACTGTTAATATGGAGGCGTCTCGCGGCGGCGACGGCGGTGGAGTTTGGCTAAAATAGCTTGGCCGCAATTTGAGTTTCTAATGACTCCGAAAACTCATCATTAACACAAGTCCTGCTAGCTGGCTCCTGACTCCCCCGATTCCTCTGAATAAATGCAGTTTAGGTTGAATAGCGAGAGAGATTCTGGCGGGCTCGCATCTCGTTAGCGGCTTTGCCTCTTTTTGTGTGTGAAAATTTCGTTCGTTTTTCGTGATAAAATTGTGCTAAAAGCGCCCCAGCACCGGCACCAGCACCGCGGTGGCTGCAATTCGCCAATTATTATGCGTAACATGTTGGGTAACCCGAGCCTCAGTCCGAGCCAGAGCCAGAGCCATAGCCAGAGCCCCCTCTGAACCTCTGAGTTTGAGAAACCGAAAACTTGGCCGCGCTGCAGGCGACCACTTACCGTTCCGTTGGACAACTACAAACTACAAACTACAAACTACTAAAAGCATTCCTTTAATGCCCGGTTAATTGAAACATACAACAAAATACTTAACTGGCGGCCAAAGCCAGGGCACACACAAAGGCAGGCAAAGGCAGCTTTTTGCGATATAATAATTGAAAAATGCAGGCATCTTGCCAAAATAAAAACCGAACACGGCATAAACAACAAAGCTTTTAGGCGCGTATCTCACAGATACCGATACGCTACGCCCTCGCTACAGAAAACCACTCGACTTGCAGATGTCCAGCCCTCGCTTTTTACACTCTCTACTTCCATATATATGTTATATATCTACATATCCCGCCCCCCGCTCTATGCCACATAAATATCTCAAGTTCAAGTTCATTAGGTCTCACGGCAGTCGGTCGCCGACTGTGTGGAATATATATAATAAAAATAATAATAATAATAATAATCAAGCAAAAATACAAACAAAATTCCCGCAATTTGTTGTAATTTATGCGCGAAATTTTTCGCCTTTTCTTTGCTTATTTTGCAAAAAATTTGCACCACATGTGGCACACACTCTTCATTCGATATGGAAATCAAATGGGGATTAATTGGTCACGTTTTTGGCCCAGGCACGACGATAGTGTGAGTCAGTTGCAGATCCGATCGAACCAAGATATGGCTTACGTAATCATAGGCCAAGGTCTTTAAGTTATTCTCACACTCAATCCTCATTCCCCCCCTTCCTTGGGAAAATGTGTAATTTTCATTTTTGACACCCCCTAAAAAAGCCAGAAAAGGGCGTCCTTTTTGTATGAAAATCTCACAATTGAATGCTGATGAAGGCTCTGCTCCTGGCAGGGGTGCTCGCCGCTCGTCCTTGCTAGTTGCGTTTATTTAAAATTAAGCAAACACTTAATGTTCAGAGTATCTCTTGCCTTGGCCTTTTACACAGAGAAAAGTAAGGGGAAAAAAGGGTTTAATATTGATAATATTAGTTTTCATATTTGTGTGATCTAAAACCTCATAGTTAGAAGAGAAATTAATTCTCTAAAAATATAGAGACTCTTTACCGAGTGTACAAAATTATTTGGGAAAACGTTATTTCCCAAAGTTAAAAGCTAAGTTGATTCCCTAAAAATATAGAGACCCTTTTCCGAGTGTAAAAAATTTATTTATAATAATATTTTCCCCAAAGTTAAAGGCAAAATTAATTTCCTTAAAATATAGAAAGTCCGAAAATCCTTTTCCGAGTGTAAGTTCAGTGAATCGAACTTAGGAAAATTAATATTAATATTATTTTTGATATTTCTGTGACCTAAGACCCTTATAGTTAAAGGATAATTAAAGGATAAATAAAAAAATTTAGAAGCCTTTTCGAGGGTACAAAATTATTGTTGATATTATTTTCCTCAAAGTTAAAAGGAATATTAATTCCCTGAAAATATTGAGACCCTAAGAACCTGTAAAAAAATATTAAAAATATTATTTTCCTCAAAGTTAGAGGGAAAATTAATTCCCTTAAAATATCGGGAGACCAAAATTCCTTTTTTGAGTGCAAGTAAAGTGATTCGACCTAAGGAACATTATTATTAATATTATTTCTTATATTTTGTACAAAACCCTCAAGTTTATAAGAGAAATTATTTCTCTAAAATTATAGAAACCCCTTTTCGAGTGTAAAAAATTATTAATAATATTATTTCCCTCAAAGTTCAAGGCAAAATGAATTCCCTGAAAACATACAAACCCCAAGAACCCTTTTCCGAGTGTAAGTCCCGCATAGACAAAGCCGGAAGTCCGGACTGGACTTGGAGACCGACCAAGTGGGTTCAGGGCTCTGTGTGTGTGTGTGTGGTTGTTGGGTGGGTGGGTTTGAGTGGGCGTGTGGCCCCCTTCATTGCTTTCATTTGTAGCGGAAATGTTTGTTAAAGTATCCTTCTCTTTTTGTTGCTCTTTTTTTTTACATTTTTTGTATTTTTTTGATGTTGTTGTTAATGCGTTCAGTTTGCCAGCGGAAGTGTCGCCGCTCGCCTTCTTTGCGGCCTGTGTGTCCTGCTGTGATTTTTATGCGAAAATATTGTGAAAAATACAGAACAGAAGCTGAGAAAATGTTGCGCATTCCAGAAGCTGTTTTGTGAATAATAAGAGACCGAAAATTGAGCTTCTCTCCCACATATTTTCCTCCTAGTTTTCCCTTAGCTCCGCGTATCCGTATCGACTCTCTAGCAGCCGCATTCGCATCCGCGATGGGACGCCGCCTGAGGGCAGCCCTGTGGCTGCTGGCGGCCCTGATAGCCCTCGAAGGGCTTGAAGAGATCGAGGCACGCGGCACCTATCTCAGCTACGGTGAGTCAAAGAAATTGTTGTGGAGTTTAAGGGCTCAAAAATAATTAATTCCCAAAATTAAATATCAGAAATTAAAAAAAAATTGAATTTTAAAGAAAAAGGCGCTTGAAATGATTTTAAATATTAAATTTGATAGAAAGAAACTAGTTTTCTTAACACTTTTCACCCATAAAGTGTCTAGAAAACCCATTGATCTCCCCTCTCGGTTGGGTTTAGATGGATATATGTTTATGCGTGGCCTTTTGCAATGGCAATTCATTTCAATCGCTGGCCCCGGGGATGGGGGATCCCCATTTAATTGCTCCTCAAGTGACAACAATTGCCTTGGCTTGATATCGAGGAATGCAGCTTGCAGCTGAGAGATGACGCCCGCCCGGCGATGATGCAGAGATTGAAAGTGCACTCGGATGAGGCAACTCAACTCGAGTTGCGTTGCACAAATCTAGGCTAATTGTTTGTCGCTGTTGTAATAATGATGCCAGCGACCAATTAATTTGCACAAACATCTTAATTTAGGAAGCCGCGAACTCGACTGGTGACTGGCGTCAGGCGTCAGGCCTCAGGCGTCAGGCAGCAGGCAGCAGGCGCGATAAGTTGCTGGTCTAAGAATAGAATTAATTATCTTGATAAGCCACCGAGAGCGATGAGCTGACTAAAAATTTCCCACTTTAGAGCAAAAAGAGCTCCCAGGAGCTCAGGAAAATGGGTTAAAAGACTTGGGAAAGCTGCTAAGAAGGGAAATTTAGTGAAAGATCACTTAGAAGTTCGATTGGGAAAGAGAAAAAATGCCTAAGGAATTGTTCTATTAAATATATAGAAGTAAGGGTCCCAAGGTAAAAGGGAAACTCTTTAAAAGATAGCTGGAAAATGGTCTAGGGAATATTTAAAAAAAAAAGAAGTGAAGGTTTTAATAATTTATGTAATAAATAAAAAATAAAATTAATAAGAAAATAAATAAGAAATGCCCATAGAAAGCATGGAGAAGCCTCATTTAATTTATTTAAACATTTTTGAGTTATGATTCTGAGAAATCCGAAAAAACGCAGTCAAGTTCCTTCTGAAAACTAAGTTTAAAAAACTCTAGAAATAATTAAAAATAGACTCTTAAATTAAAATAAATTTAAAGAGTATAAATAAATATTTAAAAAGGAGATAGTTATTATCTAGGCTATAATTCTCTATTAAAAAATATATAAATAGATATTATCTCGGCACCGACACTCTTTAAACATATATATATCTAGAAGATTCCTTTAAAAGTTTACCTTTAATCTAATGATTTTTCATCACACTCAATTCCATTCTGGGTAGTACCTATTACCTTTAAAATCTATAACAAAGTAACTCTAGAAATTATAAAGAATAGTCCCTGTTCTTATTAGATTTAAATAAAGACATTACTAGGTAAAATGACTCAATAACTTAACCAATATTTACACAAGTGCTTAGATTGTTATATCCATGAATCAACCTCCTAACTATTCAGTCTATATAGAATATCAGTACAAAGATGATTAATTAAATAAATAAATAAGTAAAAAAAACAAACCTTAGATCAGGAAGTTCTTCGAAAGAAAAACAGTTTCCAAGCCATTGTCTGGCATTTGAGCATCTCTCTCGGGGCCTTTTGTCAGTTGGCTAACTGTTTTCTAGGCCTTTGGTCACGGTCAGTGGGAGAAAGATTCGCTATTCGCTGCTCGCTGCTCGCTGCTCGGTCATCGGATACTCCAGGAACCGCCAACAAAGGAGCTAAGCCTGACTTATAAATAAATAAAAAAAAAGCAACAACAATAAAAGAGAAATTAAAAACGTAAGCGTGGTGGCCAAGTCGAATGCATTTGCTACAATGTCATCCTTGACTTCATTAACCGTAACCCGATCGCTCTCTGAGGCTGCAACCTCAGAGGCGGGAGCAGCGGCGACAAACAAACAAGCTAAGAAACAAACAAACAAACAAATAAACCAGCAAGCCAGCAAACCAACAAACAAGCCAAGCCCTCAAGTATTTTATTTTTCACTGCTGGGAAAAGCTGTATGAATCAGTTTGGGACTATGATATATTTTTGGATCTATGTATATAATATTACCAGATGTAATGCCTGAAGAATGCACAGATAGATGAGTGAAAAGATACGGCTTTGAGTCATTTGATAAATATATATAGATGACTTGGAAGTTCTATAAATATATTAAGTGTCTATGACATTTCCCCTAAAACAACAAAGGAATTAAATGAAAAGTTAGATCTTTTACAATTCTGGGCACACTTTTTATTATAAGATAAGATTAAGATAATAGATTCTAAACTTTTTTTTTTTTTAACTCTTAAATGTAACATATGAACTTGAAATTTTAGCAAAGATCAAATGTGCATTTTCTTGTAGCATCGCTTTCGTAGAGTTAGTGTGACCAATCGGCATTAGAATGTATCCAAAAGACAGTGTTGCCAGATGGCAGAGTTAAATCGTTACAGTTCTGTGATAAAATTGTTATTTATATTAATTTTCTTGCTGTAGAAAAAAATCCCAATTATTCTTCTCAACAAATTGTATTACAAAAAAAAAAAAACTAAAATTAATTAACTAAGAACTTCTTTGACTTCGGTTGGGACTAAGTGTTATTCCTTAGATTCTGTCCTAGTTATGATCTATCTCTCTTGTTTAATAATAACCTTTAATGAATAATATTCCGTTTTTCAATCTATTATTTATTAATTTAATAAATTAAACCAAAACCTACAATATCTAGAGTAATATCTAGCTGTTAAATATTAATTTAAAGAAAGTTTCTACTGGATTTTTCACTTTAAAAATATTTTTTATATTTCTTTTCTTGGTTTCTATGCAACTTTAACATTAATATTTATTTAAACACAATATTTTGTTCAATATCTAGCTATTAAAAATTAATTAAATCAGTAATTTACTTAACTTTCTACCTTAGTAACATTGTATAATCCATTTTCTTTAACTTTCCTTGCTTCTTGTGCAACTTGAAGGGCATTCAAGTGTCGCCGCTTGGCTTTTCTTTGGCGTGAAATCAACGTTTTCAATTCGGGAAACTCTTATTTACTCCCGCCTGCTGCTGCTGGCTTGCAACTGCTAGAAGAATGAATTGAGAAATGTTTATTTTTAGTACAATGTGCCACACACACTTGATGTGGGGTGGGGTGGTGTGGGGTTCCCCCCAAAGCCATCATTTGTTGCGACTTTTTTTCTGGTTGCCTGCCCGGCGAGCTTCCTGAAAGCCCGCCGAGAACATGAAATGAGATCTGCAGAGGCTCTTGAATAAATAAAGTTGCGCCTTGGCAAAAGGGCGAAGCGAAGCTGCATGCTCATGCGCTGAGAACAATTAGAGAAAAGGCTTGAGAGTGCATTTTCCATTTTCCATCTTCCCATTTACAGTTTGACAGCCACACACACACTTTGTATGGTGTTTTGATGTTGCAGCTAAGCTCTTCTTTCGCTGTTTTTATTTTTTTCTCTATTTTTTTTTCAGGGTTTCAGGGTTAACTCTAGACATTACACTTGGCGCTTGTTTACCGTTCGCTCCGCCAGATTGTTTGTTTGCCTCGGATTAAAGTTTTTCCAGCCGAGATTTTCCTCTGGCCTTTGTTGTGTTGGGTTTTGAGTGGAAAAACCCTTCACTGGCCGTCGGCGAATAGATTCTGGCTGTTGCTTTGCTGACTTGCTTGTAATTTGATGCTTATGCCATTAACAAAAATGTCAAAACGTCTAAATGCCATTGGGCATAAGGCCCGAGCATCACCCTGCTACCCAACCCTGCCTACCCTTGCCCTTATGCCTCATGCTTTTCCACCGGCCTGCCCCCGCTTTTCCAGGCACGTAATTTGCTTGCTGAGAGCGCGTGCGAAATGTCAAGAGAGCCAAGGAGTCGTCCTTGCAGATTATACAAAAAGTTTTTCGCATTTTTCGCAATGAGATTTCATATAGAAAAAAAGTAAATCAGAGAGAAAAAAATATAATACAAAACTGTAAAGTCGAGAGGCGGAAATCGAAATGGGATCTCTGGATCGGGAAAATAGGAATAGGAAAATGGAAATGCCCGACTTTGTTGCAATCTGTTTAGCTGATTAAATACGTGACTTAATTCCTGCGCTGACACAGCTCTTGCCGGGTCGGGGGGGATACATGTTGTATCTTAAAGATACGCCGCAAATTTATGCAGTTGCAGTGCAATTAGAATTACCATTTGATTGACAGCTGATTGAGAAACTCTCGCACATATCGCATATATCGAATTCGGAACTAATCTCTGCACTGCGAATATATATTCCCAGCTAAGTCCGA
This sequence comes from Drosophila auraria, assembly GCA_008042615.1. Taxonomy (NCBI): domain Eukaryota; kingdom Metazoa; phylum Arthropoda; class Insecta; order Diptera; family Drosophilidae; genus Drosophila; species Drosophila auraria. The sequence goes on from VNJW01012078.1 coordinate 55,552, forward strand.
TATCCAATCCGCAATTAGGTCGAGAAACTGCAACTTGCCGAGGATATTGGGTTACCTGCTTGCAGGAGTTAACCAGCTAGGGGTATGGCTTACACACATGCGGAGTTAATAGAGAAGATATTGAATATTATTCAAGGCCCCAGGCTGAAGGCCTGAGGGGGCTGCAAGGTAAGGGCCAATTTGTGATAGTTTTACATTGCAACGAGGGGGGAAAAAGGGCAAATAAATGGGGAAAACTCCTTGAAAAATGCGTTTCTATTTTCTAGCTACCTAAACATATATTATTTACATTTATCTGCAGTGACAACCTACTTTTTGGGCCCAAAAAAATTTAATATAAATTAGAAAAACTTTAAAGAAAAATTTACTTTTATTTTGTATCCACTTTAAAATGAAAGGTTTTGAAATTTAAGCTTGGAACATAATTTATGTACATTTATTTGTAAAGAAAACATATTTTTTAAGACAAAAATAAATCTGAAAACCTTGATTTTTACTTAATAATTTTTTTTCTATTTTTTATCTACTTTAATATTGTATGTTTTATCAATTGTGCTTAGAACTTTAATTATTTACAAGAAAACTTATTTATTAAAAGCAAAATAACCCAGAAAACCCAAAAATTATGACTAAATAATTTTGCTATTATTTTTTATCTACTTAAAAAAAAAAGGTTTAAAGTTTTAGCTTAGAACACTAATTATAAACATTTACGTGCAGTAAAAACCTTCCTTTTGGGCCCAAAATAACCCTAAAAATACTGGAATTTTCAACTAAAATATTTTCCCGTGGGTTCAAGTAAAGTTTTAACTAAGAAACTACTTTCCGTGTACCTGCTAGCTGAATGCATGCTATTAATTGCAACTGCAACTGTCTCAGCTAAAGTGTTTGGCACGTGCACTGCACAAATGTTAGCTTATTTATTAATTTGTGTTCCAGCATCGCTCGGTGCCTTGTTGCCTCGCTTCGATGTCAGCGTTTTAGTCGCCTTTTCATTCGATTTCTTATTTATGTAGTTTTATTTCCCGATCTATGCAAATGCCAGAATGCTGACAGACAGACTTGCATGACAACCGACAGTCGACAGGCGACAACTTCGGTGACAATCGCCGCTGAAACCAACAACATCAGAGAGTCGGACAGCAAAAGTGAATTTACGAGCGCACTGCAGATACCGCATAATGTATCTCGCAGATGCATTCAGCGATTTAAGAGAGATATATCCGTTTATATATATCCGAAAAAGGGAAACTGCGGCGGCACTTGAATTGCCAAAAAGGAAATCAATTTGCAAAAGGAAAGCGGTGAAAAATGCTTTAGGAAATTGAAATTCAAGATTTAAATACAAATATTCAAGGGAAAATGAAAGTTATAAGTAGAAGTAAATATTTTTAATAGAAATAGATATTATTTTCATAATAATTGTCTTTAAAAAAATATAAATAGATATTCTTTTGACATTATTCCTCCATAAATAAATATATAATAGTTTTTATAGGCAGAAAACTTCAAGGAAAAATTTCTATAAAGCAGAAATAAATTCTAAAAAATACTTTCCTTAATTTTAATGATTTCCCATTCAACTTAATTCTTTTCTGGCTCAAATTGCCTTTAAAATCTAAACGAAATTGCCTTTGAAAATATGAATAAGTGCCATAAACTCCCCCATTTACCGCCATTATAATATTAAAATACCTTTGCCTCAATCCTTGGCCTTCTCGCCTTAATTTATTCATTATTCACGAGAGCACACCCACCCATTCGACGATCACACCTGCTTGATGAGCAAATTGCTGGGTATCTTAATGGTCGATACAACCCCGATCCCCCGTGGCCTGGCGACTGCACCCACTTGACTCCGAGATGCAGAATTTCCAGGGGAGGAGGTGGCGAACGGCGCCCGTTGCCGAGTTTACTGGGTTACTGGGCATGAGCCGCCTGTGTTTGCCTTCTATCATATTTTATCAGCAATGCAAAAATCTTAAAAAAAGCGAAGTAGAAATAAAAAACCGAAACCAAGCCAGCCTCAGCTCCGGCAGCAGCAGCGCTAAGCCCGCGAAATTGCTGGCCCAGAGCACTTCGTTATCTAAATGACGTAAAGAATTTTAATCGAGCATCCGAAACGATAAACGATGTCGGCGAAACGTCAGCGAAAAAAGCGAAAAAGCAGCAGGCAGGCAGGCAGTGGAGGATCGCTAAAGCAGGGGCGGGGAGGGGGAGGATCACGACAGTCAGGGCACTGGAAAAAATACGAGAGATCTAGCGAGCATTAGAAAAATAAAATAATCAAAAATAAAATCTATAAAATGTGATGGATGATATTATTTCCCAGATAAAGTTGATAAAAATCAGTAATGTCCAGAGCCCTGACTTGCAAGTCAGCAACTTTCCCTGTCCGACCTCTGCCGGCAAACGCACAGGAAGCCCAAAGTACAGATAATAAATTTGTGGCCAAGTCTAGCCGTTTTGAAAGTTAAATATATATTTTTTTTATATTTTGTAAAATTATATTTAATATTACCATATATATTATATTTTTCCCTAATATCTGGTCACATTGTTCAATTTTTGGCTCAAATAAATGCAACTCTGACAAATATTTTGTAAATAAAAATATTTAAATATTAAATAACATTTAAATTAATTCTTAAAAATATATATTTTGCTTAAAAAGAATTTAAAATTGATTGAAATCATGATTATTTATAAGAAAACCCATCGAAAACTCAAAGTCTCACCTAGCTTAGCATTTACAAGCTTTAAAGAAATTTATTTGAACATAAAACCTAAAAAAATAATTCTTTATTTCTGTTATTTTAATTGTAATATTTATTATTTTATTATTATATTTTAAAGAGTATTTTTTCCAGTGCACCGAGCACAGGCATGCAAACACAGAAAAATGCATTTGAACGATTTGTAATTGCTATTACAGGCAGCTTGACATCATCGCCCGACAGCTGATGCCATGGGGATGACGATGTTTCCCCAAGATGATGATGATTATTAACATAATAATAATAATGATGATGATCATCATCGTGAGAGGGATAGGGAATAAATAAGTAAAGTAGAGGAAAAGAGTCAGTTGCATAAAAAAGTGCCGCCGCAGCGAAACAAATCTGAATGAATTGCATACAGAAAAAAATAATACAAAAAATGTAGCACCATTAATATTCCAGAGCGGAATCGGAATTAGATCGTATCTGATATATATATAGTCCAATTCGGTCTTCTTCTTTTATATATGGACTCGCATGTCGGGGGAACTGAAAGTGCATTCCAAACCAGTGATAGGACAGGAATTTGAATTTGTATAAGCCACGAGCTCCGCTCCGCTCAGCTCTGCTCATTCATTAATATTCATTCAGACGATTACGTGATGCGAGTGAATCATGATCCTATTTAAAAAGTAGAGCTCTGGGTCTTATTAATTGATAAATAAATGCAAAATAATGACTTCAAAGTCAGCCAGTGGCTTTGACCCACTTTTAAGTATTCTTGCTAGTTAATTATCTTAATAAGAAACCCTATTGTTATGGGGTTTTAATAGTAATAATTATAGAGTTTACAGGAAATGCTAATTTATGAGTTTTTCCTTAAGTTGGTTAATTATAGGTTAATTTCTCAGACTAAAAAAGCTTTAAATATATTCCTTTACCTTTTTTCGCTTAAAATTGATTCCAATCGCTTGAAATATAACTTTAAAGCCCGATATAAATCTCTAACTTTGCTGGCTTTCGTGTTTTGGCCATCGATCAGCGCGGACAAACATTTTCCGAAACATATTTTCCCGCCGCATTTGCATATTTCCATGGCCATGTTTGGCCTGCATTTGGCAATGAACTTCATGGATTCCCTGGTGGGAATTAAGGGGAAATGGACACCGACGTGAAGCGTGTCCTGGCCCAATCATAGAAATTGTTTCCTCGCTGCGCTCTCTCTCTCTCTCCTCACACAAAATGGTTATTATTCCGCCCGCAATGATTAATGACAATTTTTGGATTGAACTCGCGCTCGGTCTGTCCCTACTTATGGATGGCTGACTGACTTCCCCTCCAGATATATGCCACATATCCAGGACGTACATCCATTTGACGTCTCGCTGGCCCCCGATAACATTTAATTGCTCAGCGATATATCATAAGATAGTGCAGGGTCGAGCGCGCTCTCAAGACTTGAAAATTAAATAAATAAATTGTATAAATTATATATACTATATGTGCACGCGTACGCGTACGGATATATATGTGTGTGTTATGGCTTACATATATTTGCATGGCATTTCCACTGAAAATTGCATTTGCCAAGGCAAAGTCAACTCATAAACCAAAAGACACCGAGAGAGGGTGAAGAGGAGAGGTCGCCCAAATCACGCATACGCCGTGGTGTGCAAACAAACGGACATGTGCCCCCCGCCTCGGTGTCCGTGTGTGTCCCGTGTGTGTTGATATTTTTAGACGCTTGCGTTGCGGTCGCTATTATTTGGCATGCGGCTACTATCGGGCTTTGCTCTCTTTCGGCCATTTAAAGTTTAAGCCTGGCAATTAATCCATTTTAAATGGATTTTCACCTTTAGGGAGGAGATTTGTCGTAAAGAAACATTTGTGGCAGGTGAAAATGAGTGAGGAATATGTTTTTCCTAATATTTATTTTGTTATGAGTGAAGAATTTATTTTTCTTAGGGAAATTATTTATGAAACCTTGTTTTTTCTTCTTTGAATATTAAAAAAAAATCTTTCTCTCTTGGAAAATTAATTTTATGGCCCCAAGTTGGCTTACAAAATATTTAAATATTTTCTTTTTTATTTATTAACCCATTTCATTGAAAATTTCATCACTTGGTCTAAATGGACACATGTTAAAGCCTTTGTTTTTGGCCAATTTCCGCCCCCACCGAACGTCATTAATTGCTGTGTCCGCGCTCTGTGTCTTTTGGTTGCTTTCTCTGTTTTGCTTTTGTGGCTCTGGTTGCGGTTAATTGTTGCTGCTGTTGTTGCTGTTGCAAATTGGGGAAAAAAGGGAAAAAGGGGGTTTGAATTACCCCCTTTTCGTGCCCTCCCGCCACACACAAAAGTATTTAAGAAACTTGCAAAACGGAATGAAGCCAAAACGCAAACAGTTGGCAAAGAAATCAGTGCACTGAGAGATTAAATCAGAATAAAAACAATTTCTAAAGCATATTTTTGTTAACTTATTTATTCCTTTTATTTAAATTTAAAATAGAAATATAGAAAAAACAAACAGAAATTAATATAAGTACCAGATTTGTGTTTGATGACCGAACTTTCTGTGTAGAAACTTGCGCTTCGTTCTCTGGGTTCCGGTTCTGTTTCCGTTTTGGCACCCAACCCAACCCATCCTCATCCGTCTCCGTTTGCTGCTCCTTCTCCTGGGTTTCCTTTTTTTTTTTGGGTTGTCGCTCTTCGGTTTCCGTGCCTGGCACGCGCTGACACTTTTACTTTGTCCGCGGAGCAACTTGCAACCTGCAACCTGCTGCCGGCGACCGAGCAACTCGGTTCGCATTAATGGAGTTCGGTGTGATGTCATCTGGAATCGAGCCTGACATAATCCCTCAATCGAAGCGCAATGGCTCATTGAGCTGTTGCTACTTATTATTGTTAAAATTACATGTTTGTTGTGGAGGAAAAAGAAAAAAGGGATGTCTGGTTATTAAATGATTAAAGTGAAACTCTTTTAAATATTACTTCCTAGAAGATTTTTAAGGGAATTTATTACAGTTTTATTTATTTAAATATTTATGAAGGGGATGTCTGGGCTTATTTGTTTATTTATTAAAGTTAACTTCTTTCAAATAATATTTCTTACAGGATTTTTAATGAATTATATTTCAGTTTTATTGATTTTCTTATTTTTTAATGTTAACCTCTTCTAAATAATATTTCTAATAAGATTTTTAAAGGGAATATATTCCAGTTTTATTCATTTATTTATTAATAAATTATTCCCTTATTAAAAAGCAATATTTAAAGATCTGTATTTGTGTAAATTCCTGTCATACTTTTATCTTTGTATTATTTTATATTTTTATAAATTTCTGGCATACTTTTTGGCTGTTCTTCTTTTTCCTGAAGCTCCCCTAGACCCTCCTCCTGCCAAAGTCCAGTCCTTCTCCAACTGGCAGGACGACTCTCTCTCGCTTTGTGGCCACAAATGATAAATTTATTTAATTTGCCATAAATTGCCGGAGTAACTAAGACGACGCACGCAATGACAACGCAACCGGGGCCAGACCGCGCTCGGAACCCTTAAGCCCTGGAGCCTTAACCCCTCAATCCCTCAATCCTTAACCCCCCCTGGAAAGGGAGCATGTCTTACAGCAAAAGTTTATGCAAAACAAGCCACAAAAATTAACGTTTGTCACATTGCGCATGGAATGCGACAAATCAGTGGCAAAACTTTAGTCCGCAGACAGGTTACTATTCTCTTTTTTTTTTGTTGCTATAAGGGCGCCGGGGGCGTGGCACAGGCACACATGCCAACGTCAAACAATTTCATCGATTTAGCAGCGGTTTTTTCTATTTTTTTCCCCTTTTTTTTCGGTTTGGCCAACAAGTTGTCGGCGCTTTTTCTCAGTTTCCGCTTTTTGTTTTGCGCTTTATTTATGCGACATTTTCATAGTGTGTTTACGGTTCCGAAATGAAAATGAATAAGTGAAATGTGGGATAGATTGAAGAAGCGTCGAGCGCTGAATGAGGTGGAAAATGGGGTGGAAAATGGGTGGAAAATGGGGTGACTGAGCTGCTTGAGCTTGGGCAAACAGAGTCACATGCAAAGGCGCACTTAAAACTGCAAACGCCACATAATTGTCGCCCTTCCTGCAGCAGCAGTAGCAGTAGAAGCAGCAGCTGTTGCAGGGAAGATCCCCCCTAAAAACACGGAAAATTGTGAAAATTGCACCCCTGAAAAATGGTTCATCAATTCATTGGTATTTTGTATCTAAATTTGAGATTTAGTTATCACTTCCGTAAGAGGCTTCCTTGATTTTTTCTATATAAAAAATACTCTTTTTAGCTTAAATAATAATTTGAAGTATTACTAATATATAAACATATTAAATTTATTCATTTTTTGATATTTAATGTCCATTTTTTCAGTTAGAATATTATAAATTACATATGTGTTAAATTTTTTAAACTTTCAATATTTTTACATTGAAAAAGTTTGTGTTGTTAGCTTAAATTATAGCTTAAACTATTAATTAAATATTAATTTACTAAAATATTTCGTTTTTGGATGTTTAAAGTTTATTATTTCAATTAGACAATTAATATTTTAATATCTGTTGAATATTTTTAATATTTTCAATATTTTTGAATTGAAAAGTGTGTGTCTTAAGACTAAATTGCTACGATGTTTATTAATTAACCAATTTGTATATAAAATTAATCACTTTTTGGATATTTAATGTCCATTCTTGCCATGTCTTGCCTTAATGTCCTTTTTTTGTTAAGTGCTTAATGTATTACTTAAGAAAATCACAATATCTTTCTATACTTAATAAACATTTTAAAGATATATTTTTCCGTTAAATAATTTACGAAAAATATAAAAGACTCAACGATCTTTTTTTTGTTAAATTATAAGTCTGGGAAATACTTAAGAGTTGACTAAAATCCAGCTTATATTATATAAGAATTATAATTCCTTGAAAATACCCACTATTATTGATATTTCAGCAATATTTTCCCCTTAATTAACCCCCATTTTCGCTCAGTGCATTCACTGACAACTGTCACTGGTTTTTGACACGGATTCTCTTCTCGTTCTTCGCTCTTTCTCTGCGAAACTGCAACCGAAAACTAAACACTCGCGGGCAACCTTTGCGACCTCCGACCTCCGGCCTCCGGCCCCCTTAAACCCTTATTGTCCTCCCCTGCCCCACCCTCCCCCTCCCCCTTGGCTAATGACTCATTAAATAACGCGCTGCAGCAAGGGGTTAAGGGATGCCGTTGCTGCCGCTGCCGATGTGTGCATATTCATGAGCTTCGTGTTAAGCTGCCATTTTGACGTCGACCGTTGGCAGTGTTTACACAGCCGAAAAAGCCAAGCGAACAGTGGGTGCCCATGTGAGTCTGAGTACGAATATGAATATGAATATGAATCAAGCCATCAATCAGGGCAGCCTCTGTGTCTCTCAGCCACTTGACATGCATATCGAGGGGCGGCAGGGGTTAAGCCTAATAACTAAACGAATGCGATCATGAACGATGGTCGGGAGGAGGGAACATTCGAGTGCTTGACTGAGAGGATGCCATCAGTCACTCAATTCCCGATTTAGCCGAGCTGGCAGAACATTATAGGTTGGGTCTTTAAGGTAGGAAGATCAGCAGGGAGGCTTTAATAGGTATTTTTATTAAAGAGATAAATTAGTAAAAAAGGGAAATTATAATTAATAATAGAGATTAATAAATTTTGAAGCAATTAAGACACATTTTGTGCACTATTTCTTCAATAAAACAAGCAAAAACCTTTCAGAGAGATTTGAATAGGTATTTTTTTAGGAGAAAACATCCTTTATAAAGGGAAAATTGCTATAAATATCATAAATATATAAATTCTTAGCCAATAAAGACACTTTTCCTACACTATTCCTTCAAAAAAATAGTTTTAAATAAAAAACCAAACAACAAACAATCAGTGAACTTATTAAGCTATTTTTTTATAAGGAAAGAAATTCCTAAAACTGGAATTTATAATGATTTAATATTTTAAAAGATATTAAGGCACTTTTTGCACTATTCCTTCAAAGTAAAGCTCGTCAAAAATAGTTTTTAAATACAAAAAACCAGCAATAAACAATCAAAGGGACACAAATAGCTTTTTTTGTTATAGAAAAAAATCCAAAATATATAAAATGTATAATAAGTTCTCTTTATTAAATATTTTAAAATAAAATAAAGCACTTTTTACACTATTCCTTCCTAGTCAAGCTCATTAAGAATAGTTCTTATAACAAAATGAATGCAAAAAAACAAATAAAACCCTAATGAAACCCGCAGACAAGGTTGTCTGGGCCATTTCCCCCCGCCTGCCGGGCTTCCGGCTTTAATTACGCATATGAGACATCACGCATACGCCGCGTATGCCCAGATCTGCATCTCCGCCGCCGGAAACCCTTTTCCGCCTGGCCAGAAACAGAAAAAAAAAACAGGCCCGACTCGGAAATCGATTAGTCATAGACATAAAACCGAAATGAATGTTTATCGCTGATAGTTTTCCGTTTCGTAATTAAGAGAGGTTCAAGGGTAATAACCATTTTGCATGGCAGACGATTTCCCCACGATTATTCGAGGACTTAAAGCCGAGGCAAGGACTACAATTTAGTCACAATTTTCACAACAATATATAGAGGAGGTGGAGGAGGAGGAGGCGTGACTGCCGGAGAGCACTTTGCTCGGGATAAAGCGAGTTAATGATTCGAAGGGCCCCCCCATTGATGATGAGCTGGAAAAAGGCGACGTTCGACGCTCTAAGCGCTAACGAGCAATAATCAAATCAAAAATACTTTTTATTCACCATCTGCGCCGAGAGCGTTGATGGCAAATTGCTCTTAAACTGATTTTCTTCGTCGTTTGGAATTTTTCGAATTTTTCCAAAGTAAAAAATGTTGCCTTAACCCCTCAGTAAGAGCTCAGGCACCCACCCACACACACCTTTTAACCTGTTTGTTTGCGGCTTTTGGACTATGTTTGGCGCTTTTGCGTTTTCCATGCACAGCCCCCGCATATCAATTATCGACTCGAATTTAGCCCTCCTTTTGGACGGGACTCGTCTTCCCAGCTTGCCACCTTCCATTTTCCATTTTTCCGCCAGTTTTCCCCCCTGTTTTCTGTTTTCTTTCCTGTTTTTTTTTCCTTGCTGTCTGTGTGTGAGTGTTGCGCTTTAAGTTCAAGTGCAAGGTATGGCAAAAACTGATCCCATTTCAGGCAGCGCGAGAAAAAAACTATAAAAAAGCAGGCCAGGCCAGGCTCAGGCCAGCCTCGGTGGAGAATTTCCCTTTGACACTCGCCCAAGGAAGAAGACGAAGTGCAACAATCAACAGGAGAAGGCAGACAAAGATGCAGCCAAGGAGGTGCATAGCCCTCATTATTATTGGCATTATTATCTCAGCTCGGGGAAATGTATATTTAAGGTCTCAGAAGTAGCTAAAGAATACTTATAAAGTAAGAAAGTCTTGGGCTAAGTAAAGGAAAGGATTCTTTACTGAAATTAGTCAAAAATAATATATTAAATATTCAAAAAAATATTTTCTAAACGAATTATGGAATTTCTGTAGCAAAAAACCAAGGCTTAAGTCCCCAGCATGCACCTTTATCAAGGAAATCGAGGAAAAACCTTGTTGTTTTCCTCCGATTATAATCCGTTGTTTGTGCTGGGCGGCGACCGTCAAACGGATTAGGATCCACACGTCTGCTCTCTGGCCACGTAATTGGAGTCCAAACATCCTTTGGCAGCCGAAATCCTTTATGTGTGCTGTCTGCTCCTTTTCTCACTCTTTTTTTTTGTTTTTTTGCCCCAACTATTTGAATGTTTAATGTCAATAAGCGGCAGGTGGAATAAAAACAAGAAAACAAACAGAACGGAGCCCTGGAATCATATTTGCCTTCTTCTTTTGTAAATTGACTTGAGGCGCCTTTGCCCGGGCTTTGCCGGCTGTCTGTCCGCAATGAAATTGTCAAATTCCTCGCCTTCGTGTTGAAAATTGCCAAAAAATAAAAGAAAGGCAGAAAAGGAAGAAAAAGGGAGAAACTTTCGGCGAAAAAGTTGCCAAGTTCCGCCACTGCAGTTACGGCCACATTAACTGCCACATTTCACCTGCCGACTGCCGATGACAAATTGTTGACTTGCCACGGCCAATGGCCTCAAAAGGAAGTAAAACAAAAAAAAAAACAGAAAGAAACAGCAACCTTTTGATAAATTTTAATTGTTTTTTTACCCTCAACTATCTTTTTTTTTTTATAGAGTAATTAAAGCCTTTGAACTTAAGAGCTTTTTCATAATATTTTTTAAATAAAACGAAATTTTTAGAACTTCATTGAATACAAAGAATTTTAGTAGAACATTTACAGACTTTAAGGTTGGTTTTTAATATTTAAAATAATGTCCACAAAATTAGGCCTTATTTTAAGCTTGAAACTAAATAACCTTAACTTATGTTTTATAAATTCCTCAATAAATATTTGAAAGGATTTGTATTTTCACTTTTAAATTAACGTTTACCTTTTTGGAGTCTCTAATTGAAGCAGTTTTAAGCCAAGACAAAGCTTTGCCTTTTTGTATAAAGTTAAAACATAAAATAACCTCAGCATTTGTATCATAAATTCAAAGATATTTTCAGTTATTTATAAATTTTCTTCCTTTTGAAGTCTCTAATTGAACTAATTGTAGCTCTGCCTCTATGTTTATTACTTAAACATTATTTTAATCAAATTTCTTAGTCAAATTTTCAAATAAAAGAAGCTTCTAGCTTCTAGTTTCCTTCGTTGTTATTAATATTTAATTTTCAATAAATAAATTCAAAGATATATCTTATATAGGCTATGTATTTTCATTTATTTCTAAATTTCCTTCCTTCTGAATAATTTGTTAGCTCAGAATCAAATTTCTTAATCAAAGTATCTAATTAAAGTAGCTTCTAGCTTCCAGTTTTCTTCGTTTCTATTAATTTATAATTTTCAATAAATTAATTGTATTGTATATTCATTTATTTATACATTTCTTTACTTTTTAATTTTTATTTAATAAATTCAAACATATTTTTATTTATTTCTAAATTTTCTTCCCCTTGAAGTCTCCAATTGAACTAGTTTTTGCTATGACTTATTGTTTATTGTTTAAATCCAATTTCTTGGACAAAGTTCCTTATAAAACTAGCTCCTATTCTTCTAATTTCTTTACTTCTCATTAGTATATAATTTGATCAATAAATTCAGAGCCTCTCACCAATTGTTTTTAAATCAAAAGCTGCTTTTTCTCAGCCCTGTTCTGCAGTGTGTAAAGTATCCAGTCGAAAATCTCCGCTAATTGTTTGGCTTTTAGACTTTAAGCTGCTCTGATTACGACACTCCACTCCCCTCTGAGCCCCGCCTAATGTTCACTTAACTTTTCTTTACTTTTAATTAGCATCTGCTCGCGGCTCCTGTCCTCGTCCCTCTCCAGCAACCTTTGTTATCTATATCCCTATATATCCCTATCCCGCTGGCTGCTCTTCGCTTGTCTTGTAATCAAATCCGCGTTGTGTCACTTTGTGTTGTGCAAAAGAATTATCTGAAAAATATTTGTGAAATTGCTCAAGTTGTTGCTGTCGCTGCTCCTCCTGGTGTTTGCTGTATGAAATATTAAGCGGAGAGTCGAGAGTCCGGCGGAAAAAAGGGTTCAAAGGGGCTGGAAAAGCTGAAAAGCATGCACAGGAAGCTGTGGCTAACGAATGGACGGGTGTGGAGTTGTCCTGTCTGTCACACAACAAAACACCTAACAAACTTTTGCTTTCAAGTTGACGCGGCTGGCAAGGGGCGGAAGTCCTTGTTAAACTGCATCCGGTTGTCATCTAATTGCAGGCAGGCAGCAAAGTCAATCCTCAGACTGGGTTTGGGTCTGGAATTTCACTCTCAGTTCTATTAATAGATTTCCTTTATTACTGGAAAATTACAGAGATACTAAAGCCTCTCATCGCCTCTTTTTTTGCAGAATGCCAGCCCAACGAGTTCCGATGCAACAATGGCCAGTGCATCGATTCCAGGAAGCGATGCGACTACAACATGGACTGCGAGGATGGCGAAGACGAGAACGACGAGTGCCGTAAGTGAAGTGAACCCAAGAACCAGGACAGATTCAGGTCCAGATCTAGTAGAAAACTATACAGTGCTGACCCCCCCGTTAAAACTAGTCTAAAACAAAACTAGATGTTTAAGCAGCTTTTCTAGTATCTAAGCCCAAGCCTAAGACCTAGGTTAGCGCCTTCGGATCGCCTTCGACTAACCCCTCTCTTTATCTCTCTCTCTCTCTAAACACGCTAACCACGCCATGCTAACCACCACATGACCACTAACCCCCGGTTAACCCTAACTAACAGCGGCCGCCTGCAGCGACATGGAATACCAGTGTCGCGAGGGCACGCGCTGCCTGAGCCTGAGTCAGCAGTGCGACGGCCATGCCGACTGCGCCGACGGCGACGACGAGGAGCACTGCGACGGAAGTGAGTAACCATTAGGGTCACATCTTCATTAACCACATCCGCATTCGTCTTAACACAGTCACAGTGTTGCCAGCGCTGAAAATTGAGAATTTTTGCAAAAGAAACTCACTATTTTGTGAGTTTTTTGAGGCTGGCAACACTGCGTATTAGTCACAGCGTTGCCCATGCTCAAAAAGTGAAGCATTTTTCTAAAAAGAAAGTCATGTTTGTGAATTTTTAGAGGCTGGCAGCACTGCATATCAGTCACAGTGTTGCCAATGCTGAAAATTGAGCAATTTTCTTAAATAAACTCTTTTGCTTGTAAGTTCTTATAGACTGGCAACACTGACTCCATGTCTCCATCTCTCCATTTTGTCATCACTCTCTCTCTCTCTCTGTATCTCTCCATTCGAATCTCCTTACACATGCTGCGCGCGGTACAGTTGTGCCCAAGTTGCGTTACACGTGCCCCAAGGGCAAGTTCACCTGCCGGGACCTGAGCTGTATATCGATAGTTCATCGGTGCGATGGCCGGGCCGATTGCCCGCACGATCGATCGGATGAGGAGGGCTGTCGTAGGTGTTCGATACCAACCGATATACGATTAATTCGCCCCCGATACTAGTCAATTTTCTCTCTGTCTCGATTTCGATTTCTTGCTTTTCATTTCTTAAAAAATGGGAATGCAGCCTGTCTGTACGACAAGTGGCAGTGTGACGATGGCACCTGCATAGCCAAGGAGCTGCTCTGCAATGGCAACATCGATTGTCCCGAGGACATATCCGATGAGCGCTACTGCGAGGGTGAGTAGATATATCCCAGCGAAGAGTTGCTCTTGGGGCCTTGAGAGGTAAGTGGGCGCACCATTTTCAATCACTTGTCACACACAAATCACCCAAAAATCACCTCGCCAAAAGAAAACGAAACTAACAATCGCGTGCTATCGATATATTTCGATATCGTCGTCGCCAGGTGGCTACGATGAGGATGAGTGTCGGTTCGATGAGTTCCGTTGCGGGACTGGTGAGTGCATACCGATGCGTCAGGTGTGCGATAACATCTACGATTGCAACGATTACTCCGATGAGATTAGCTGCGGTAAGAGCTTCGTCTTCCTGTGTGTGTCGATAACTAATCGATAAGTTTCTTAAGTGTGCCCAGCTTTCTGTGAGTTCTCTCGGAACTTTCCCTTCTTGTTTGGCTTTGCCGATCTTCGTGGGTAACTAAAATCGATATCTGGTGTTGGTAATCTCTCTCTTTTTCTCTCTCTTGTTCTCTGCCGTCTCTTGTGTGTGCTTTCTTCGCTGATATCGCTTTTTTATCGCTGTTCTGGCGATAGCCACCTGTCCAGTGTGTGTGTCAATCGATGATTGTTTGATTTTGATTTTAACTCGATACATTTTATTCTTCTTTTCCCTCCTCCCTCGAAAAACAAAAAACCTGAACCCGAACCCGAACCCCCCTGGTTGTGGTTATCGAATGCCCAAAATATTAATCGATTAACTGCACGTCAACCCGTTTTGGAAACAACAACAACCCTGCAACATCGACGAACAACGGAATCGGCCCAACGATAAACGATAACGATTATTATTTAAATTGAAACTAAAAACTGCATGAATATAATCAATGAAACCCCCACCTAACCCACCGCCCATGGTCTGCATGCGGTTGTCCTGTTGTGTCACGTCTGTCGTCGTGTAATGTCGTGTCCGCGTCATCCGTTATCGATAACTCTCGATAAATATCGACCGAAATTAGGCGATGGTCAAGATGAGAGTCTGGAGGATGCCGTGGGCATCCCCCTGGGCCCTCGTACGCCGCGACCTCATCCCTCGCACAAGGGCGACGCTGGCCTGGATGCGGAGGACATGTACGAGTACCAGGTGGTCTACCACCCGAGCAACGTCTACGAGAAGGCCAATCCGCACAATCCCTGCTCGGAGAACCAGTTCCGCTGCACCTCCACCAACGTGTGCATCCCGCTCCACCTGCGCTGCGACGGCTCCTATCACTGCAACGACATGAGCGACGAGGCGGACTGCGAGCGGTACCAGCGTCCAGCCGTCTCCACGAGGCGTCCTCCCATCCCGGTCACAACCTGGTCGCCCTGGCATGCGCCCGGCCAGCTGGAACGCAGCTCGACCACGACACGCAGACCCATCACCACCACCACAACCACCACCACGACCACCGAGGGATGGCCACCTCGGCGAGAGACCTCACCAGCGAGGCCTCCAACGACCACTAACCCAATAACAACAGTTGGCGTAGCGAGTAGGTTATGCCTCTGATACCCGGAGAATAGTGTATAGTGTATCCGGAATAGGGTTTGATCGTAATTCGATAAGATATGGTGTTTCCTTCTGCAACAAAAGTGCTAGGTGAAGGGGGTATATCGGCGGTTGGGAATAAGGTTAAGTTGAAGCCTTAAAAGTTAGCTAATTTATTTTCAATTTATTTTCTTAAGATGTTTAAAAACTTAAAAAAAAAGGAAGCTAACGATAATTACCGATTAACGATAACTAAAGAACGATAAGAGAAAAACGATAAAAGAAGACAAACCTAATTTTCAATATATTTTCTGTTATTTTCTATTAAAAAACAGTACAATAGGAAGGTTATTTCTTTAAAATAACGTCTCTAGAAGTTTAAATATTAAGAAAAAGGAAACTAACGATTAAGAATAACTAAAGAACGATAAGAGGAAACTTATTCTTTGAAAAAAACGATAAAAAAAAGAAAAGCTTAATTTTCAATATATTTACTATTAAAATATTTTACAAAAGGAAAGGAACTCCTTTAAAAATACGTTTATATATAAAAAAGACTAACTTTTATAAAAAATACTAAACCATAAAAGGAAACTAACTTCTAAATTAAAAGGAGGCAAGCCTAATTTTCCACATATTTTCTATATTTATATATTAAAATACTTTACAAAAGAAAAGTAATTCCTATGAAATATAATCTCTAAATGTTTAAATACCATAAAAAAGATAACTAATTCCCATAAGAAAAACGGTAAAAATAGACAACCTTCCAACGAGGACACCGCATAATTAGTCCCCATTTTTCCTCCCCATATTCCCTTCTAGCCATGGCAATTTTGTTGCAGAGAATCCACCGCGCATGGACTAGGGATAACAGGTATTGGGTAATTGGTAGCGATGTTACCTTTAAATCTAAGTTTCGACTAGTTGGATGGGTCAGTGGCAGAGTAAGCGGAAGCGGAAGCCAAGTAAAAGTGCATGCCATGTTTGAAACATTGAAACCTACTTTAGCCATAACCATACTCGCACACACAACACACTCACACACCCCTGCTAGCTAGTTAAGCATTTAGTTTAAATACTCTTTTAATTGATTTGCCTCACATATACCTTGCTCTCTCTCTCTTTCCGTTCTCTTTATGGCTTGTTTTACTATCATTGCGATTATCCATCCGCCCCGTTGTGTCACCCATCATCATTCACCAACAAAAATCAAAAAACAAAACAAAACATAAACCCTAGGCAACCCATCACTGTCCTTTCCGGAGGCGGCGGCGGGGATCGGGGGCAACTGCCTCGAAAACATCGAATTCGCGTGCCACAATCGCGATTGCATTCCGATTGAGAGCGTCTGCGATGGCATCCCCGACTGCGGCGACTCGGAGGACGAGGACTACGCGCTCTGCAACTGCAGCGGCGACAAGGTGAGTCCTGGCCCGCAGGACATCCGCCAGATTTCTCCCATACCCATCCTAATACAAACACACACACACACACACGTTGCTTATCCCGGCAAAAGGGAACTCGGTGCTTTTATGCAGATTCAAACTAAGCCAGTTCTCCCTGTGAATTATCACTGTGGACGGCAGTCCACGTAGTGACGATGAGCACCGAGACTGTGGTGCGCAAGGAGACTACTATATACAGCCGTAGAATTGAAAATCTGCTACGATAGTCCGATCAGAACCATTTATATCTTGATCGAAAGGTATTGTATACCTCTTTGAAACTGCATACTAAGATTTTTCAAAAACGGATTAGTTTAGGAGAAATGTGAGTGAAAGTGCAAAATTGAAAATTTTGAAAATTGGAGCTATGGGGGCCGGTGGAGCAAAAATCCCAAAATTTTTAATGTTGTTGTGATCAGGCTTTAAATACGCGTCGAATGACACCTCGATCATCCTGATCCAATACTCCGTTCAAAAGATATTCAATAAACAAGATTTTAACGGCCTTTCCAAAATGAAAACGT
>VNJW01012079.1:0-38617 GCA_008042615.1 Drosophila auraria
ACCGCTTGTGACTCTTCACTTAAAAGGGTGCAAACATGCATAACGAAGGCTCTGAGAAGGATGCTGGGAGTTAAGTGGCACCACTACGTACACAATGACACGCTATTTCAAGACACAGGAATACCAACTGTAACAGAAACCATTTCATCATTTGCAAACCGATACAGAGACCGCCTGCTAGCACATACCAACCGTTTGGCAAGACACCTTGCCACCCCGTTAGGCCGAAGACGTCTGCGCAGAAGACACCCTGCGGACCTATGGATACTCGGCCGAGACAGACATGGACGATTACTTTAACACCATATAATCACACATAAAATGCCCCAAAGTGGCGCTCTTTCCCACCCGCAGTTTCCGGGATCTATAGTTACTATTAATCAAACACGAAAACAAGAGCTACTCTTGTGAAGCGTGATAATTAAACTTACAAAAAAAAAAAAAAAATGAATTTAGGGGAAACAAATTGAAAGTTCTCTTAATACAAATCAACTATAGCTTTCACACTTTCAACTCCTTGATATTTCACTCAAAATTCGTTTTCAAAGTATGTGACATATTACCGTTAAACCCAAGCCAGTTTAGCCTTTAACCCTTTAACCCAATCGAATGGCGGACGTAGAGAAAGAGGAAGCTCCTGCAGAGGAAGTTCCTCCAGAGGAGGTCGCTCCTGAGGAAGCCCCTCCCGCGGAAGCCCCTGCCGTGGTAGTCCCTCCCGCGCGAGCCTCTCGCGCGCAAGCCCCTCGCGCGAAAGCTCCTCCCGCGGAAGACGAAGAAGAAGCGGATGAGGCTTTCGAGGTTGAGGACGAAGAAGAACCTGAAGACGGAACAGAGGAGGAGCACGAGTCGTCGGAGAAGGAGGAGGATGATCCTTTTGAGCTGCTAAACGAAAGCGAGCCAGACGACGTGGAGGAGCAGGCCATGTACAAGGAGTATCTGGAGGTGCTCAAGGATATCGATGCCCAAAACATGCTCATACAGGAGCTCAAGGCAAAGGCCATCCAATTAAAGTGCAAAAGGTGCCAGACCTTTAGGGACCGGAAAGAGTACAAGCAGCTGAAGATCTGCCAGGAGCAGCAGGAAATCCATTTGCGAGATCTGATCAACCGGGCAACTCTCCTGCAGAACTTTGGCTCTCGCCGGCTGTACGGAGAAGTGGAAATGGAGCTCACGGAGGACGAGCAATGTTGCTTCATCAACAGACCCCCAATATCCTCAATACAGACGTGTTCCCTATCTTCAGATGAGGAGGAATGCTGCTGCTGCATTAATAAGGGATTGTGTTGGGAATCCGCCTCTGACTCCGACTCCGAGCCTGATGCTAGACTCTGCTGGTCAAAATTCTAGGCCATTTGATTGGGAATACTTGGGCTTGGGGTTAAGTTGTGTTACAAAATAAATTGTGCTTTTGCAGTTTTATTCCCTAGAAGAGAAACAACTCCAGCAACCCTTTTCGAACTTGCAAATTCAAAATCTCTGAAGATTGGATTATATTTCTCGAAACAATCAATTTTAGACAGGAATATTTCTGCAGAAATTAATCTGCATTAATGTATCCATAAAATACTCGCAGAGTAGCAATAAAAACAAGTGCAGATACGCTCTGGCCAACATCTTTTTAACCCTCCAGCTAGCACGCCATTTTCTCTAGCCCTTAATGCACGCATTTCCGTTTCCCCTATCGCTCACTCGCTCGCGCGACTCGCTCCTCTTTTATTTTTGTTCCTCTGCCATCATGAATTTTATGTTTTATTGCAGCTGTTGCGCTGTCAACGCCCCACCGCTCCGCTCCTCTCCTCACGCTTTTATTGGCACTGTGATTTCTGGTGGCTGAATCCGCCGGATTACGCTTCAAGAAGCACCGCTCCTTCCGCTTTCCCGCTCGCATTCGCATTAATCATAAAAGCAAAAAACGCTCCTTGCAGAATGCAGTTTAATTTGGCATGAAGTACAGTTCGCGGCAGGGTCGCTTCATCGTTCTATCGGTAGTTAAGCGGTTTATCACCGATAACAACCTGTAAGCCAACCAAGCTAGTGGCATTTGATGACTCCTGCTGCTGCCGCCGCTGCTGCTGCTGGACGACGTCGCAGCGACACAAGTTGCGGCTTTTTATGGCGTCATATTTTTATGGCAACATCATCAATGTGGGGCCGGGAGATGGTATTAATGGCTGGATAGATCTGCATGAAATGTAAGCAGAATGTGGCCACAAAGAAGGCGTTATTTCCTTCGGCAACAATGTAAGACGGAAATATGCAAATATATAGGAGAGCGTGGGATTGATAACAAAAATTATTGCACATTTTTTAAGAAAAGATTTTATAGTGATTTATTACTGTGTCGATACACACAGTGTAATATTGTTTACTGTTACTGTAATGTAGTAACTTTTACAATAGTGTAGATTGCACATTTAACACTTTAAACTGCATCAACGTAAAAAATAAGCTGGCGGTTCAAAATCTATTAAATTTATGCTTAAAAGTAGGCTACAATGTGTTGGAATTTACAAAAACCGAGCTAAATTATTTCATTGCCTACTTTTCGGCACTGTTTTTGATTGATTTCAAGAAATCAGCGATTTTGTATCCCCCTTTAGACTGTTTTTTAAACAATTCTTAATTGTTTATATTTAATAGGCACTTTAAACACAAAAATAAACTATTAAAGAGCTAAAAGAAACCTTTAGAAGTTTGAAATCTCATTTTTTATTACGTTCCTTAATTACTTTTGCTTACAAATTTGTTAAGAATCTTATATTATTAAAAATATACAAGTTTCTGACCTGAATTTTTTAGTATTATTATTTAATTTATTTTCAGCTTGGTTTTTTATTAATAAACGTTTTCCAGCCTTAAACATGTATCCCACCTCTCAAAATTAAATTTTCCTCCTAGACTAAGCCATAGTCCAAGCTTAAACGCTTCTTGTTTGGCACGGTTTGAAGCCTGTTTGTGTTTTGTTGGTTAACCTTCAGTTTCTGGTTTATTTTTGGCATAATTCCCGCAGCCATTTGCTCTCGCGCGTCCCTGAAAATGACAGTTGGATTAGCTCTAACCCACACACCCACAAACACACAAACACACAAGCAACGGAATCAAACGCGCAAACACACACACACACATAGCCGTGACAGGAATTCCCGACCCTTGTTATCCTGGCCAAGGACGCAATCTGGCAAAGAAGAACTGAGGGGCCTGGAAATCATTAGCCTCCGGCTGCGGCTGCTCCTCGGACTCGGTCTCGGATTCGGATTTGGTTTTATCACAGCTGAATGCGCCTCGATACGATTCAGGTCCAGAGATTACGCATACGACACGTTAAACGCTTAAAGACTTGGCCCTCCTATTGTCAGAATCAAATAAAGGACACAATTTCATTTACAAAGTTGAGAGCAAACATAGGCGGCCCGCCTGGCACACATCCTTTGATTTTTTCCGGAGTTTTCTCCTTACAAAGGCAGGAGGCGGATCTCTTTCAGCCTGTGCAAGATGCATGCAAGTTTTCCTTCTCCCATCTTTCAGGGTTTGTTTTCTTTTGTTTTCTTTTTTATCTTCTCTTTGCCCTATTGTTGCAGCAAAGAAGGGGGGCTGGGCTGGCTGCTGCTGGTTTTTTGTTTATGCCTCTACTGCATAAAATGATTTCATTAAAAAAGTTGTAAACTTTTTCATTTAATTTAACTGCAGCAAACAACATCTTTTGTGCAGCCTTTTCTTCGTTGCCTTTTCGCCCAACTATCTTTTCAGTTAGCATCTGCTGCCAGGACTCGGATTCAGGCCCCCACAGTCCTGAGCCACGATTTGTATTTTCCTTTTTATTTCCCTCTTTTTTTGGGATGACTTTCAATTAAAGTTTTCCGTTTCAATTCATTGCAAATTTCGCCATCCTACTTATCCTAGATATCCACAGCAGGTGCAGGTGGCCAATACAAGCCTTGATTTGTGACTGTCCAACTTGCATTTAGTGGCCATCCTTGGTAGTTACATTATATTACTTATTTTGATAATTAAAATAAGTTAAAGTTAAGTTATATAAATTATTTTGTTAGTTTTATTAAGTGTATTTTATGTTTTTAAGTACTTCCTTGAACTATGAATAGGGATTATATAATCTAGGAATATTTTCCTGTTAAAAATATCTTCTATTTACCTCTAAAAAGTCAGCGAATTTTAAAGCTTCAGCCTACTTTAAAGAGCCTTCACAATATGCTCCCTAATGTGACATACATCTGATAATTTTCTCATCTAATTCCCATAATTTTTCATGCCTCACCCCAAGGGTATTTCGAGGGGTCGCGACTCCAGCGAAGCTTGACTTCCTTTCTTTCTTCTTTTTTTTTTGTTATTCTTTTTAATCATCCAACATTCACAGAACATAATTCAATTAGGGCCATAATAGAGGGTTCGTGTGTGTGTGTGTATGGTGTGTGGAGTGTGTGCGCGCCCTGGGACCACCCCTCGAGTCCCTCATCATGTGGCACGACACAACATGTCGTATTAGTAATATTTAAACACAAAAGCTCAGCAAATGTTGACATGCGTTGCCATTAGACGGACGTAACATAGCGATGCATTCTGACACGCACAAGGGATGATCGCGGGAGGCGACGCGGCACGTTGGGGGTGTGGACCGGCGACCTATGTTAAAAGGAAATTCAATTTTCGCACAAAGCAGGCCGAGAGGAAACGGAGAAGAAAAAAAAAAACAAAGACCTACGTAGAATGAGCGAACGCCAATAATAACAACAATAATAAGCTGCTTAGGAGCCAGCGATGCGAAAGTGAAGAAATGCGTTGTAATTCCACATGATGAGCTGGGGGTTGGAGGCCCCCCCAGCCCCCGGGGGCAGCAGTAACTGGGAGGGGGTGGCATTAAGCCACTGTGTATGCTGGCTTGCATGTCAAGGAATGCGGTTGCATGGGCCACGAGCAAGACTTCACACACACAGAGCGAAAAAAAAGGAATTAAGAAGTTTTTTTTTATGATTTCTGCGGAATGTAGAGGGCCCAGCAAAAATTATAGGTGTACTGAATATGCGTAGAATCTACAATAATTTTGTTACCAACTCTGGTAGCTCTAGCTCTTATAGTCCCTAAGATCAAGGCGTTTATTCGGATTAACGGACAAACGGATAGACGGACAAACGGACATGTATATAATCAGCGAATGCCTTTTTTGCCTGTTACTACATTAAAATACCTTGTAGACCTAATAAAAAAATAACAAAAAAATATGTTATGACCAGTTTTTGGTGTTACTTTTTCTCTCTGTACCTGCTACCTCCCCCTTGAGTACGCCTCTGGCCAGGAGTACGGGTGGGTGTGTGTGTCCGCCTGTGCTGTGTGTATCTTTCTATGAAATGTGTCATGTTGACAGCGTGGAAATGTCACTCATGCGGCATCGTAATGAGTTTTGCCAGCGTCAGCGACGCTGCAACAAATTCAGAAACAGCACGAAAAAAAAACGCAACATACCCCCAAGTTGCTTCTTTGTGGGGGCAAAGGGGACAGAAATTCGTTTGTCACATTGTTAGCCCCCTCAAAGTCAAGAAGGAAAACATTGGGAGTATTGAAAAGCTGGGCTTTTACTGGAGTTGGTTAAGAAATTTACATCTATTTTGGAGAAGTAATATAGAATATGGATAATAAATTTAATTCAGTTAAAAAGAAATCGAAAGTCCCTTTACAAATAAATTAGCTATTTGAGGCTGCATTTCCGCACTACTTCTTGGGAGAAGTATCGTTACAACAATCTCCATAGCTCTCAGTTACATTACAAAGATAAAACACATTATTTCTTGGCAAGCCTGGGCGCATCAATTCAAAAGTCTCTGGTGAAAGCAAAAGGAAAATATCATAAGTGGGAGACAAAAGCCAAAAGCCCGCACTAGAAAATAAGACGAGAATAAATTTGCCTGTTGGCCATCACCATCAAAAAGTGTTTTGTTTTTGGCTTTTCCGCAAAAAAGAAAAGGAGCCCACCCACCGAGCACCGAGCACAATGAGCCTAACCACGCCCCCCGCCCACACATACATATAGCATCAGGCATAAAGCATATAGCATATATAGTATTTACGGACGTGCAACGTAACCGTAGACGTAGACGTAAACGTAGACCGGAACCGTGAGGGGGAAGGGAGAAAGCAGCAACCGTCGTAGAATATCCGTTGTAGTAGAATTTCACAATAATTGCAATGCAGTTGCACACAAACACACACACACACACACACCTACAGCCAGGAAAATATAAATATATATAGTATATATAGTAGTAGAGTATAGTCTATAGTATGCTCTATATACCCGTGCCTTTTTCGTGTCAGGGAGAGAGAGAGAGTGAAAGAGAATGCAGCAAGGGAAATATCGATCGATTTTTAAATGAATTTAGGTCACAGCGAGAAGCCCCCCTTCGACGACGCCGCCGCCCTCTCCCAGGGGGCAACTGCAGTCATGGATGTGGGGAATTGGGGGCTTGCATCTCTCGCAGATACAACCGAAATGAAAATGTCAGCCTGCCAGGCTGCCAGGCTGCCAGCCTGCCTTCTGCTCACGTAACTTATTTTAATTCAAATCAAATGGGGAAAATAGATTGAAATGAAGGCGACGGCGGCGGATGCTCTCCTTTTTCGGGGCAATATCTGGGGAGTTGCTTGGCACAGGGACTGGAATTGGGAATCGGATGGGGATTGGGGGAATTGAAGGGGGGAAACAAAGAAGGAGGTACGTACACACGCACTCAGCATTTTCCCTGGCCTTGGCTTGCCAGGAAGGAGAGAATAATAGTGCATTCAAATGGTGCACAAAGAGAAATAATTATAGCTTTTAAATTTGAGTAAAACTTGGCTCTATTGTTGAGATGAATCAATGAATCTTGCAGGGATTGGCATCATTGGTGAGATGGACGAATGAATCTTGGCAAAACTGGCATCATTGCTGAGATGAACCAATGAACTGTCATCATTGCTATGGTAAATAATTAAATTTTGCTTGGATCTGGCATCGATGATAAGATTAATCATTGAATCCAGAACAGAACTGGCTTCTTTCAAGAGGCGAATTAATAAGCCTTGGCAGAGCTGGCCCCATTTGTGATATGAACAAATGAACATTGGAAAAACTGGCATCATTGCTGAGGTCATTCGCTGAATCGATGAGGAACTGGCCTCACTGAAATGAATTAATAAATCTTGACAGCACTGGCATCATTGCTGATAAAAATCAATACATCTGGGAAGGACTGGCATCATACCTGAGATGATCTCAGCTATGATATAATTAGGTGATATAATTGTATATAATGAGACAATTAGGTGATGTAACTGTATCATAATCCCAGTAAACCTTGCAAAAACTGGCCTCATTTCAATAATCTATAAGTGAAGGGAACTTTATATTGTTCTACGTATTTCTTATTGCAATAGTTATTACCAGTTATTTTCTCCCTGTGCATTTTAGCACCCCTGGACCTTCGCCTCCCTGGATTGCCCATGCCAGACACGCGCCATCAACATGTGCATTTTACGAGCCAAAAAGAAAGATGACAGTGCTAGAGAGGTGGCAGTGGCAGTGGAAAAAAAATCAAGAGAAGCAGGCGGCAAAGACGACGACACATTGTTGATGTCTTGGGAAAAACCTGATGTATGTAGTTACCTCCCGCCACCGCCACCAACGGCTCTGAATGATGATTCCACCCAAGCCAGCGTTGCAACTAATTTTACGTTTTTATGACACTCCCGCTACGTGATGCGACGGAGCATGGGAACACACGGGTTAAATCATAGACAGTCGCCGCGACTGAATTCAATCACGTGTGGCCAATAAAAGATTGAATAGGAATACGAATACGGGAGCAGCTCCGAGTCAGAGTCAGAGCCAGGGCAGGGGGCTTCGAGTTTTGTTACATTTGAGGAAATTTACTCGGGTTAAGTAAGTGAAAGATAGAAGTTAAGGCGAGATTTTATATTCTCCCTCTTTGACCCTTATTGAACCTTTGTCCCCTCCGACTGCTTGCTCCTTGCCGTGTGTGTGTGTGTGGTCAGAAGGACACTTTATTTTTGTTAGTTTCGGGGCCCCTAAAATCCTGGGAAAGGTTATGGGAAGACTGGCACCTGTTGGAGCATTAAACCCAGTTCCGTCGTGGCTTATAACTTTTTAATTAAGAGTTTCCAGTATTGATTTTCTGACCCAAGCCCAACCCAAAACACATCCATTAGAGAGAGCCAAGTTCAGCTGTCATCGCATTCCCATCTAGCCAGGATTCCCCATTCTAATTATGCAATATCCTCGAGGAACCCGTAAACTGCACCTGTCACACCTTGAGGCGCCGCCTCCTACGCTGCAGCAAACTGCTGCAAACTGGGTTAACGATAAATTACAAATGGTGTCAGGTCCTAGTTAGGACCTTGCCCTGCCTTCCCCTCTCCGTCACTTCGGAGGCCAGCTGGGTGCATGTGCCCCAGCAGAGTGCTCCAGTTTCGCTCGTCACTCGTTCGGCGCTCGCTCGGTAATCGGTGCTCTTGGCCAGGCCATGATCTACTACCACAGCTGCCTGCCTAAATAAGCGGCAGGCCAAAAACAAAGTGTAACATACAGAAGGGCTTAAGGCAAGCCAAGAAATACACTTTCTGGGCCATAATTAAAAGAAATGAGCTGGGTTTACGATACTTTTTCATAATATATAGTTTACAAAATTAAATAAGAAATATTTTAATGAAATAAACTCTTATTTAAGCATAGTTCTGGTATAGCTTTACTTCTAGGTACCCTTGATAGCTGAGCGAACCTTTGTCTTACGCTTACTACTACGTTGTACGTTGCAAGTTGCAGCGAACGTGCCTACGAACCAGTTGCACCTCACTCTCCTCCGTCTGAGGCCTCTCTCTCTCTCTCTGTCTGTCTTCTGGGGCAAGCCTAACTAACCTCCATCGCTTTGGCCAGACCAAACAGACCGCCCTGACGCCCTACTTTTCGACAACGACGACGGCGACGACGACGAGTGGCAGGCAAGGTTCGGCCTTGGCGTTCAGCAGTGACCCGCTTTTGGCTTCGTCGTTTGTTTTTGATTTTTGCAGATTTTTGCCATTTGTCAAAAATTTATGTGAAGGCTTATTCCCAAAAATAAGGAGCAGCAGCCTATGAAAGGCTGGGACTCCGTCCTCCTTTTGGGAAGAGGAGGAGGCCGCCTCCTACAGCCCCCGTTAATCCAGGTCAAACCGCACCTCCCGAAGAGGAGGTAGAGACTGTGACACAACTGAAACAAATCGAAATGGATTTCAATTTGCGGTGCACCACGATTTGATTTTTCCGTGTGTTTGATTTGTGGTTAGTTTTCTGGGAACAAAGGAAACCGCCGGGCTAATCCTTTCATTCAACGACTCCGCATCAGTCCCTCCGCCCACTCATCGGTCGACCGGACAGTGGCTGATTCATTGGGGGCAAGCACAAAAGAGAAACTTCCAGCGGGAATAATACAATTAATTTGAGCTCTGGTCGCAGACGAACTTCCAGCTCCACTTCCCCCATCGTCTTCTGGGGGCATTCTTCTCTCTGGATTTAGTCGTGGATGTTGCGGCAGGTCGCAAATATTCAGACGCTGCCACATTGCCAGACGATGACTTGTGTGGGGTCTCTCAACGACGACTAGCCTGGGATCGCGGGTTTGATGGCGCTGTAAAATGACTCACAAAGAGTTAATGGGATACAAGAGGTAGTAACTCAGAGAAAAAGGTCACCACAAATTAATTTTGTAAGCTAACTAGATTTAAAACCACTTTTGTAGTTATGAATCATCCTACAGAAAGTGTTTTAAATTAAATTCTATTAAATGTTGTTTACTATGAGTAAAAATTTTATTTCAATTCAGCTTCCTTGAAGATTTACGTTTATTTATGCATTCTTACATCATTATTTTAGCATATTATTTACCATCTCATTTAGAGACTTCAAATTAAAGCAAATCTATCGATACCCTCTCATTTCAAATGGGAATTTCAAACTTAAAAGTTCATTTCAGTCTGCGTATTTCAAACCAGAGCTTCTTTATTATATCTCTTAGCTTCAGCTTAATTTTAGCCTGAATATTATGAACCATCTTCATTAGAGACTGCAAGTTAACGCAAATCTATCGCATTACTCTCATCTCCAAGGGAAACTTTTATTTCAAATAAACTGCGCATCGTTTAGAGACATATTTTAAGGCGATCACAAAAAACGCATAGCTGGGTCAAGTTAAAATCTGAGAGGGGAGTAGTAATTGAGAGAAGCACTTAGTGCTCCGTCAATCGCTTTGGCAGAATGAACTATTAATTAAATTTAAGCATGGCCCCACAAAGCTTAAATCTCTTCAATATTCAAAATATATAAATTAAATAAATCTACCTGCAAGGCTTCATCTTTCTTTATTCAATTGATATTTAATCTGGCTTACCTACAAAGGAATATTTGCTCAACATTTTATACTTCTACACACTTTGAGTGCAATTTTCTTCCACACAATTACTTCAATTTCGACCCTCTGCTCCTCCTATCTATCTTTCCCAGTAAATCACATGTTTGATTATCTCATTTCTTGGCCATCTCACTGAACATCCATCCAACTCAGCTGCCTTTTTGCCCTTTCTTTCTCGTTCTAGAATTCCCGCCCGCTGGCAGTAATGCCCTCGAATGCATTTTGGCATTAACTGCCTGCCGACAGCCCACAGTGCGTATGAGTAATAACCGAAGACAGCAGCAGCAGCAGCCGAAGGCGAAGCAGCGCAGTAACAAAGTTCAAGGGGTTGGACGAGATGGGGCAGCAGATTGGAGCTGTCATGAAGTAAATGCAACGTCGCCAAACGCCAACGCCATCGACCATTTACCATCTTCATCATCATTCCCATCATCATCAAAGCACTCTCTTGTTGTTGCCCTTGTCTTTTGGCGGCTGCGCCATTTGTTTACCCTGCAATTTTAGCTAAGAGTATATGCGGGACTTTAAAGGATATTTGCATATTGTTATCTATAATTTACTTGACTTTAAAATATTTTATTTTAAATTTATTTAAAAGAGGTTCTTTGAAAAGAATGAGGCACTTTGGGAGGAAAGGATACGGATACTTAATAAATATATAGAAAATTATTTAATCGATATATTGGCATAGGATCGCTAAATAATATCGATATTTTCGATAATATAATCTCGAATAATATAATATTGAATATTTAGAATAATAAAATATCAATAGTTTCGATAATATATATCTGTATATTTAATAAAAAATTATTTTCGAGAGTGATAAATATTGATATATTGAGGCTAAATTAAATAATGTGCACACATTTTCTTAAGAGCCTTAGTTTAAAAAAAAAAAATGCATTTATTCTTATGATAGCCGGACAAGCAGACAGACGGAAAAGCGGACAAGGCTAAATAGGCTCGCCTGGTGAAGTTCCTGATGGGTCAAAGGCTGGCACCCTCTGCCTCTTAAATACTTTTTCGGTTGACACTAGGATATATTACCCTTGTACCCTATAAATAACGGTTTTAAGAAATCCTCCCACAGGATGTCACCAAGGTCGAGTCACTTCCCAAACTGATTGCTCACTTTCTTTGTTTCATTTTTTTATGGAAACAGAGACATAACGAGCGGAGTGCGCGAAACGGGGTATAACGGCGGAGAGAACACGCAAAGTAAATAGTAACATGTGCATTACTTGGCATTCATCTCGGGGCCGGAGCACACTCCTTGCTACTACTACTGCTACTACATCCCATCGATGGCAGTGGCGGCGCCCTCTCCATCTGTTCCACATTTAACGAGAATAATTGCAGCGACAGTTTGGCGCTACTGCACTTACCCCTTACAGTGGAAGTCAGAGGCGGGCAGTAACATTACCCCACTCCCGGGACTTCGGACTACGGACTCCGGACTACCCGGACGAAGAGTCTTTGAATGTCTTTGATGAAATATTGAAATTGTTGGATGCTGATGCTGATGCTGATGTCGGGTTACTCAGATGGTCCGAATACTTTGGGGTCCGGCCAACATTGAATCTCGGCTGGACGGGTGTGTGAGGGGCTCTTGTCACGTGGTGTCCATTGGATGGTCCGAACTTTTAGCCGGAGCCGGAGCCGGAGCCAGGGCTTGTTGTGCTTGTTTCGGCGTCAAGTGGATCGTTATAAATTGCTCAATTTTAGGAGCGAGAGCAAAGAAAATGCATTTTTAGTGTAAATAAATAATGACTCAAAACGAGAAGCGGATTCGGACCGAATAAAGACTCCGTGCCCGTCCTCCATCTGTGTGTGTTGTCCTTTGGCTCTCTTCTACATTAACTTGTGATATATTGGCTTTGACATCTAAACAGGAATTGGGCTTGAAATGCTGCCAATGGTCGACAGAAAATACAGACAAGTCCTGACTGCAGCTAATTGATGGCCAGCCGAAAGTAGACATAGTTGCCCCGAAAATCAAGGATTTATTTAGAGTAAATCAGAGGTATTTTGCAGGAAAAAAAACCCTCTTAAATGGAGAAATTTAAGAAGCCAGATGCATATATAAAATTAGTTCCAGCGAAGAGGATTAATTTTAAGCCTTGACTAATTTCTTTTCATCTTAAGCTGCCCAGTTTATTTTAATTTACAAATGCGAAATTCGCAGAAGAGCAAAATTCCCACTGATTCCCATCAAAGCTAATCTCGCACATAATTCCGTCCACACAACAAGGGTTTTCCCCGCACGATTACATCTGACATTTTAAGCTTATCAGTCACATATAAGATTAGACTCAATGACAATATTATTTGGGGAGTTTCCCCTCAAATAAAAATAGAAACGCTACTAGTTTAGAAATGTTAAATTCCATGGCATTTCTTGCGGTTTCTCTCAAGTTTTTTTTTTTTGGCCAAATAGCCGTTATCTTCAAGTTGAATCGCTTTGAGGTTGTTTTTCGTGGTTGACTCTTTCATCATTTCCCCTGCCCAGCTCTTCTTTTTTCTTCTTATTTTATTTTTATTTTATTTTTGTGTATACATTTATTGCCGCATTTGTTGTTGTTTTCTTTCGGCATTACGGAACTGTTTCGGTTTCTGTTTTGGTTTGGTTTGCAACGTTGAAAGCGTTGCAAGCAAATGCCTTTGTCTTCTTCTTTTGCTTTTGCCTCTAGTTGTTATTGTTGCTGGGGGCACGGTGAAAAAAATTTGATATTTCGAAATGAAATGATTTTATAAATATTTATTTCAAAAATAAAATTTTCAAGACAAATTTAATCATTAAAGAAAAGTTTTAATATATAATTTAGTGGACATTCCACATATTGAATTACTAGTGCTCTGGTCACACTAGTGTAGTTTTTTATGATCGAAAATAGTTTTTAAATAAACTGGTCACACTTCCCTTTTTTCGAAATAACACTTTTTTAAATCAATTTATTTAATTTACACGACATTTTAAATACATTTTGAAACATATGACCACTTATACGGTAAAATCTGTGACTAAATGATATTTTTCATAAAAACCACTAATTTAAAATTCTCTGGTCACACTGCTCTTTTTTAAATGGAATTAGGCAATTTCTTCTCCGTGTACTACCGTGTTGTTTGTGGTGTTATTGTTGGTGTTGCCGTTTCTTGTTTCCATTTTTCATGCAGCCAACGCTCTCTCAACGTCGTCGTCCGTCGTCGTTGTTGGTTTCATTTTTGCCTTTTTGGCGAATGCTGTTTTTTATTTATTTATTTTTTCGTATTTTGCTGTGCAACAACGCCAGAGTCCAAAGTCCATAAAGCATCACGTTGTCGGTCGTTGTTGTTGCTGCTGCTGCTACTTTTGCCGGTGCTTCTTCTTTGCCGCTTTGCTTTTGTTGTTGTTGTTGTTTTCGGTTTGAATTTTTTACTGAAAGTGGCAGAGCCACAAGCCAAGGTGAAGCCACGCTCCTCCTCGACCCCACTCGATCTCCTCTTGCCATGATAGAGTCAAGGAGGGGGGGCTTGCTGCACACAAGACAAACGCCGCAAAACGTGCAAGAATAACAATAATAATACGTAAAAAATAAAAACTAAAAAACAACGGAAAATAAAATACGAAAAAATGAGTTAAGAGAAACGGACGTTCATATATGGCCAAAAGCTCTTGAGCTCCATAGGTGTTGGTTGCAGTTGTTGTTGCTTTTGTTGTTATTATTATTCTCGTCGCTGTTGTTGGTTTTTATCGCCTTTTCTTTGGGAGCTTCTGGAACGTTTTCACATGTGCAAATTTTAAGCGAACGTTTCCCATTCCCATTTAAGCTGTCTTGCCTTTTGAAAAAATAAAAAATAAATAAAAAAAAAACGCCGTAGCACAGGCCAGGGCTGCAGAAGCAGTAACGGTCGAAAAACGGTTACTTTTTAAATTTAATGAATGAAAATATAGTTTAGACTATACATTAAATACTTTAACCATTTTTACATAAATATTATAGACTAGAAGCAACCTAAAGTTACCTAAACTCTATGACAAAATCGCGTCTCAAAAGAAATGAGTCAAGGGCTGGAGTCCTTTACATGTTCCGCATTAATTTTAGAAAATGTTTAAATTTTAAACCCAAACAGTTTAAAACCTTTTTAAATATAACCTTAGAACCTTCTCTTTCCTTAGCTCTGCTTCATCCCTGGGAACCTGAAACTGTTTTATGGCTCTCAGCATTTTTGGATTAATTGTTTGTAGCATATTTCCCTGTTTTCGCTGCCAAAAACAATTTAGCCAAGAGCGACGGCGGGCGCGGAGGTACTGAGTCAGAGACACAAGTGGAATTTGCAAGGCCCCAAGGCCCCTTTAAGCCCTCTTCAAAAAGCAGAGGTCCATTGATTTTGCACAAGTGCTGGACTGACCCTCGCCAGCTAATGCCACCTTGACCGATGCCAGGCGATGTTTTTGTTTGCACATGCAAATCACGAAAACACGAAAATATTTCCAGATAATTTATTATTTAGTTTAGACATCAGCCGTCGTAAAATGCCAATTGCTGTGGATTCCACATCGGAATGGGGTAAATCCCAGGCAATCCTCAATCATTTCCTTAATTTACTTTGTGTTCTTAGCTTTAAATTGCAATTATTTGGCTCTGCTAGCCTAAGGCCGTAAAGTAATTTAGCTTAGTACACTTAATTAATGAAGGTATTTCTTATGACACCCAACATTTCACTTAAGCTGTGCAGAGGACGACGACAGCCCCCCCGAAATTTCCACAATAATTTTGATTAATCAATTTCTGGGGCGAGAAAACATTTTGTGTTTCATTCTTTGGCTGAGAGGCGTTGGCTTTAACTCCAGACCTCCATAATCCGCCTGTGTTTTGGTCGTGGGAGGAAGCATTTCCCTTTCATGCTTAATTAAGTTGGTCACTTGGCTCAGGCGCTGACTTCGAGTGGGTGACGACGGATGGCATGGCATGGCATGGCATGGAGATGGAGACGGGGACGTAAACGGAGTCAGAGTCGGAAACACAGCCACAAGACAATCACAGAAGCAGCTCCACAGTTGTCCCGTCCTCGTTGTTGTTGTTGATGTTGTTATTGTCTGGCGTCGATAATGACGATAATGCCGGGAGCTCATCATGAAGAAGCTCGATATGGGGCTTTAACCCGTTACACACAAAGGGTTTGCACTTAATAAAAGCTATTAAAACGTCGGGAAAATTTGTGCAAGAAAGTTGTTTATGTTTTTAAAGCGTTACTCTTTATAAATTATATCTATATTAATTTCTGATATCGATTTATTCGATTTCAGATATGTAGTTTTGAGAAATATGTGATAACAAAATATTCGGCTTTACAATTCGATTTAAAATGATTCTACAGAGATACTAATACTTCCATCTCTAGCTTGGAATCAAAATTCGTTTGATAAAATTTAATATATCGAAACTGAAAGTTATCGAACTCTTACCAGCTACTCAACCTATTCCAGGGTTAATTCAAATCTACTTTCCGGAACGAATCGAAACGGAACGGAATGCAAGGGAATGACTGGAAATGGTACACGATGTGCAGAACAAAAGCAAGAATAGCAGAAAAGCAGTGAGCGGCGAGGAAGTGAATTTCTGCCTTTGAAACGTGACGGAAATTGAATTTCCGCTTCTTGGCGATGACACTTTTGGCCAACCCAACGCCAACGTCGTTCTTTGCCATTATTATTCTTTTCGCTGGCTCTCCGGCTTAGTTGCGAATCGCCAAAGGGAGTAGGCGAGTGACGCATGCGCAGAAAGGCAAAAGCCAACTTAAGCACGCGAGCAAGCGCCGAGGTGGCAGTGCATCATTGTTTGTTGATACTCTGGGACGAGGGTATATTGAACTTCATTTAGAAGTTTCAAAGTTAGGAGCATGGAAGGGATCTGAAATTTAAGATTTAAGACAAGAAAAGCCCCGGAAATTCCTCACAAAATGATTGTAAATAAGGATATTTAAGGAATTGTAGTACCCCTCTGTTTTATAATCCTATTGCAGCGAATTGTCAGCAAATTTCTCTGCCCAGCCTCTGCCAGCACACTAAAAGTATACGCACAATGTTTACTTTCCACATTTCACAAATGCAATTTTAACATGTCAACGCATTGCCTGGCAACACTCTACTATTGTATCTCTAGGTCTCGTAGGGTATCCTAAGCTTCGATACCCAAATCCAATCGCTTCCTTCTCCTTGTCTGGGGAAGTGGTTTCATGGAGTGTGTATGTGTGTGGGGAGCCCGATTCCGATTCCAATTCCAATTCATGTCAGGCTGGGCCTGGAAATGAGTTGTAATTAGAAGCTACCTACAAACAGTTCCGGTTCTGGGGTCTCGCTAATTGTTGTTGCTATCAGATTGAGCGACGTCAACGAGTGTGTGTTGGTTGTGCGAGTGTGTTATATGATGGGATGTGAAGTAGTATTGTAATGGGTTGTGTGTGGGAAAGAGTGAGTAAGGCTAAGTGATTGGGGGAAATGGCAAATGGAGAAATTATGGAAAGTGCGGGACCTTTCTTTTTAGATTTTTGGCGTTTTAACCTATTAAGTTTAGCATTTTCTTTGAGGATTTTATATAAATAACAGGAGAGTTTTATTCTCCAATATTATTGTTAAGGCTTTTTAATAATGCATTTAGATTAGCTATAAAATTGATTACAAAATGTATTATTAGAAAAAGGGTTCCCCTTTAAATATATCCTTACAATTTTATTTTTAACCATTAGAATTGCTATTTTTATGTGTTTCTCTTAGATGCCAGGCTTCATAGA
The DNA here is from genome assembly GCA_008042615.1 of Drosophila auraria. Taxonomy (NCBI): domain Eukaryota; kingdom Metazoa; phylum Arthropoda; class Insecta; order Diptera; family Drosophilidae; genus Drosophila; species Drosophila auraria. The sequence goes on from VNJW01012079.1 coordinate 17,226, forward strand.
TGGATGGATTTCTAATTACCTTGTTGTGCCTAATCGTTCACTCTCTTGATTTCTCCTCCCCTGAAGATTTGGGGTGCCACCCACCTAGTTGGTTGGGAGGAGAAAAATGTGGGTTGACGGTCGATTGGTCGTTAGTCGTTGTTGGTCGTCGCGTTGGTGGCTGCAATTTCCTGGCACCTTTCCCCACACTCCTTTCCCAATGCCGCCGCATGCTAATGTTATAAACTTTGCAATTATTGCATTTACTCTCATTTACCACTGAGTTTGTGCTTGCTGTTTGTTGTGGCTGCCGTTGCCGGTGCCGGTGCCGCTGACGCTGCCGCGCTCGTTATTGCCGGCGCACACGGGCCACTTAAAATCCAAGAAAAAAAAACATAAAATCAGGGCGAAGCTAGGAGCAGGGGCGCGTTGCGAAGCCCAAGTGGCGGAATAAAAGAAAAATTGCAATGGAGAACATTCACGCCTGGCGCCAGTCGGGGTCCCATTCCAAGGCCCGGCCCGGTTTCAAAGTGCCATTCGGATCCCCAGACTCAGGCATCAGACCAGAGTTAGGGATGGCCGTGGACGTGAAGCACGAAGAAAAGCAAGTGAATTACGGAAAAATATATACTAGAGAAATCCAAGACTCATAATCATTAAATGAGAAAACTGAACTCCTAAAAAGAAGACATTAAATACAGGTAAACCCAGTTTCTCAATATCCAGTTAATATTTATCAGTCAGTTAAAGTGGGAATTAAAAAAAAAATGGTTGAGTTAAAGTGCATGTGAGAATTACCTCTCTCAACAACGGTTCATAGAAAGAATTACGTAGATACCACAAAGGAACTCCCCACGAAACCATCTCCTTCCGTTAACTAACCGAAAGTATAACGGCAGGTTATGTAAAGTTGATGTTAACTTCACAGATTGTCAGTATATTGAAAGTTTAACTTCCATAAAACTCGTCCGAAAGTTGTTTTGGAGAAAGAACCTCTCTAAGACACCATTTTCATTGCTAAGCATCCCTTAGCTAACCGAAAGTTTAAAGGAAGTTAAGTGTTAAGTGGCTGTTATCCCAGAAGATTGTCATTATTTCGATTGTTTATTTTCCCAGGACTTTTCTTAATTTTGTTTAATTGAAATAACCTCCTCACGACGCCATCTCCATCTTCCTTTAGCTAACCGAAAGTTTAGGGGCCCAGGTTAAGTGTAAGCTTCACAGATTTTTCAATCTTTTGATATTTTAATTTTTTAAAGAGTCGCTTTGTAGAGTAGCTTTGAAGAAAAGACCTCCTCACGATGCCATCTCCATTAAAAAGCTTCCGTTAACTAACCAAAAGTGCAGGGCAGTTTGACGGGGCAGAAGACCATTTCCGCGGAGGTATTCCAAGCCACCCCAGTCCCGAAAATTCACCTCCATCGTCCCACTCTCTACGCTCTCACATGTTTTCCATAACAAACAACAACTTTTTGCCGGAGCTACAGTATGGAAAGTTCGGGGCAGATGGCAGGGGCTTTGGCCATAATGCACGCCACAAATAATTTGCAAATTACGGGCGCAGGTAATTGTCGTCGCCATCGTTGCCCCCGTCCATTGGTTGTTGTTGCTGCTACTTCTGCTGCTGCAGCAGGTGAGAAGAAAATAAAATACAAAACCGTCGACGGTGGACGACGACGGCATCGTCATCGTTGTGCTGTGTGGCTGCAATTACGAAAGTGAGGACTCCTGCTGAGCGGGAAAATCCTGGCGCCAAGGGCCCGTGCCCGTGTCCGGGCCCGTCCTTTGTTTGGCTTCGGCTTCCCATTCGCCCTTGCTTTTTCGACCGCCATAATTGGGTCATAAAAAAGTTATTTGTGTAAAATTATGAAAATAAACTCAATTGCAATAATTTGCTATGGGAGAATTCCAAACAAAAGACCCGCAACCGGATTACCAGGAAATGATCAAGGAGTAGCTCCGTGCTCGGCGTTCCGCCCGAGCTGCGTGTGGCCTCGAAATGGAAATGCAAACAAATCACAAATCACAGGAAATTTCTCTATTTATGATTTTCCCGAGAAAGCGAAAACAATTTTAGTAAATTGAAGAGTAAAAATATTTCTAAAATTGGAGAGGTTGTTCCAAGTTTTTATCGTGGCTATGCAAATGTGGGGGGAAGCAATTAGGATTTATATAAGTGGTACGAGGAAAATAAGTAAGGAATCGCCGGAGGCGGGACTCGAAGCCAGGACTCGCAGTTTAACAGGTTATTTAGACCATTTTAGGCGGATTTCAGGTATTATATACAAAGAAACAGATTTTACCTTTAACTATAAGTTTAAATTATAGGTCCAGTTCTATACCAGCATCATAGTTTATTTAAAAAGTAAACTAAAATCAATCAGCATTCTTAGGAACGATATACCCACAATAAATCAATATTAATTCAACTCTGCAGCAATCAAGCAGTGGAAATTAAAAAGAATAACTGCTCCATTAAGCCCACATTAAAGACCATCAAACTGATGGCTTGATGGCTTCAATATATACATATATATAGTAATATATTTCCATAGTCCCAGGCTCAGATTTATCCGCCGCCTGCACTGCCTGCTGTCAAGTGCAACGGTAAATTGCCATTCGATATGCAAATGGCAGCCGCATTCACAAAACGCTGCGCTTTTCAATTGCTTTTCTCTCTGCATTGAAATCAATTTAACTTTCTGCTCAATGCCAATCATTGGCACCCCACACACACACCACACCACGCCACACACACCACACCACGCCACACACACTCGCTCCCTCTCGCTCGGCTACATCAGTTCCGGCTGCAGCTCGAATCGGTGGAAGCAAGACAGACGACCGACGACCGACGACCAAGTGCTGTGTGGCTGAAAAAAACAAACACAAACAATCAAACGGATCCAAAACGCTTATTTCAAAATTCATTTGTCATTTTGTGACAGGCGAACCAATATCGAAAGGGGGTGGTGGTGGCTTTATTGGCAGGGGCGGATTTTTTCTTTACTTTAGCTTCTTTTTTTTTTCCCGGGGGTTGGGTAAGCTCCTTCATGGCCAAGCCGAAGGCAAATAAGTCGAGCGTTTTTGCAAAAACTATTTCTATAAAGAAATACCCTTTTTATAAGAGTGGGTATACTGCGAGTATGAATCCCTAGGTCTCTTTCAAAGTATCAGGAGCAAACCTTTCAATCCTGTCAGGGAGAAGTCCCTTAGAATTATAGATTATTAATTGATTATTTTAAAATTTCTCCTTATTAAACTTTCTTATGGATGTTTCGCAAGTTAGTTATCCTTCTTCATCAGCATTTTACGCTTATTATTAAAATATATATATACAACAATCAACTATTTCTTTATTGCTTCTTTCAAGGGTATTTAGATATAGGTTTTCCCTTCAAATATCTTCCTAATTTAGCTTTCATAGAATCTTATTTCAAAAGAATAACGATATTTTGATTAAGGCCGCTGAAGAATGAAGAATGAAGAATGCAGAATCGATTCAATTCAGAGGAGCTGCATTTTCCATCCCCCTTCACCGACAAGAACAGGGTGTTGCGGGAAATTTTCATCCGGCTCCTGACCGAGTCCTTTCCGTTTCGCCCTCCACCGCCTCCGCGGGCGCCAGTTCCGCAATCAGGAAGGAACATGACATAACACAACGGTAATAGGAAAATCATCGATTTTATTTGATTTATTTGCAGGAGCCTTTTCTCCTCGCTTGCTCGCCTGCTCCTCGCCCCAGTTGTTGTTTGCTTTAATCGCTCCCGCTTTTCCCGCTTTTCCCGCTTTCCCGCCTCCCCGCTGCGTGGGTTCAACCACCGAAAAAAGCTCTGGCGGGTGGCTCTCGGCGGACTGCGGCGGTGCGGGCAATAAATCTCGGAAATTGTGTCAGAAAATGTTTCTCTGTCGTAGTATAAATACGCACATCGTTCAGCCTGGCTGGCGGAAGCGAGCGGGGATCCGGGGGTCAGGGCAGCCATATTGAAATTAGAGGCACTTCCGTTTTGGATTTGCTGTGTGTGTGTGTGTGCTTGCTTCGGTTTGTGCGGTTGCCGCCGTGCGGGGTATGCGAAACTAAGTGCCGGAAAGATATGCGTAACGAATATATGCCCAAGGAGCGAGGAGCGAGGAGGAGGAGGAGCAATATCAGCCCAACCAGCCAGCCTTTGAGGATTGGGCCCTGCCGTCGCCGCGGGGAAGTCCCCTTTTCTATTTCTGGCCTTTTGGGAGCTTCGGTCGCCGGTCTCCGGTCTCCGGTCTGCATTTCTGTTTACATTTCTGCTCAAAATAATTCAAAGTTATTTTATTCGAGCGTATATTTTTAGTTTTTTTATTTGTTTGTTTTGATACGTTACGATACGATAATTGGGCCACAAGCAAGTGCAATAAAAGCACAAAGAATTTCTATAAATACAAGGCCCCCAATGTTCTGTTCTGTTCGTCCAGTGGTGATGAATTGTATAGATATTCCATTAATGGTCGGCAGAGGAATGTTTAGAAATAATTATTTGGGGAAAAGAGAAAGTAGGCTTAGGGGATGTTTGATATGCTGTTATGCGCTATAGTACAACCATCCCGTATCCGTGTGATGTCTCATTATTAACGTTATATTTTGTAGCTATTAAATTAGTAGTTTGATTGTTTAAATTAAACCTTTAATATTATTGTTATGTGCCATAGTACATTCATCCCTAAAGGTTTTCTTACTCCTATATCCCTCATGTTTAACGTTATACTTTGTAGTTAGTTAAATTTAGTTAAGAGAACTCTTCATATTCCGTTATGTGCCATAGTAGTTGAAATTTTAAACTTTTTAAGTCGAAATCTCAATTTATCACATTCTAAATTAAGGTTTTAATGACGCTACCGCTTTCCTTTAAGCATCAGCTCTCTATATTTGCGTCAACTTCTCTAAATATAGTTTTGTTTACCAAAGCGATCTCGAGATCTCACTGAGATGACCTTCAACTCGGACCCCTGGCCAAGTCTTCGATCTTGGGCACTCAACAGAGTTCAAATAGGGACCAGTTCCGCTTCGATTTGGTGGCGAGAATTTGCGTAGTAAAAAATCTAAATGCGAAAATTAGCCCAAAGCGAATTTGATAAATGTTAATGGATTTTTGCCGTTTTCGTTGACTTTCCGTTGACTCCCGGAGTAGTGAGTCGCGTGTGGGCCGAACGAACACAAAACTATTCATTACGAAAGAAATAGGGGGGGTTTAAACGAAAACAACACAAAAATAAACAACTCGAAAAACAATCGACAATGGCATAGTTTTGCGAGTGTGTTGTGTTGTGCTTTTGCCTTGTTTTTGTGCAATTCGCCAGTCTATTTTTATCGTCATGCAGTTTATTTATAAAAATGGCATTCGGTTCCATTATCTTAAAAATAAAATCACACAAACGAACAGTCAACAATAGCGAAATCAGCAATAATGACTGACAAATAATCATGAAAAATTACCAAGAGGCAGGCAATGGCAGCAGCAGCAGAAAAACAATAACAATTTCTGAAACAGAAACAGAAAAGCCAAAATAAGACAAACAAAACAATCAACAGAGAACACCACCTTGGAATTGGAAGTCCGCTTCGCAGAAAATCTGAATGAATCAGCGGGGACCGAAAATGAAATGAAATCACAAGTAAAGTATATTTCCCGTCCGCAGCTCCCTCAACCATTCAAGGCAAATATGAATAAGAAACAATAATAATTACCCAGCAGCGACGTTTGCGGCTGATTGCTAATCTCAGAATGTCGCATCTGCCAGATACTGCAGCAAAGCTGCCTTCCCTATCCGTATCTTGCATCTGTATCTGCTACTCTGCTTACTCGTTCTCCGGTGATTTACAAGCCCCGAAAAAAAGCCCAAAAATACGCAGAGTACGAGAGAACAGTGTATAAATATTTAACGCACACTGTCTGTCCGCCTGTCTGAGTGTCGCTCAGCCGCCTGTTTGTCTTTCAAGGTTCAGCAAATGTGTAAATAAATCAAAAGCCGTTGGACTTACATGGAGCAGAGTGTGATGGATGCCGGGCCGAGGTATGAAGAATTGCATCCAGGCCGAAAATCTGAAAGTGAAAAAGGATTCGGGGCCGTAGGAGGACGAGGACGATGGCGACACACTGTTTATTGAGAGGATAAAATATACAAATGCCAGAAACAAGTCAAGAAATATTTACCATGTCCCAAGGTGGATGTTGTTGAAGGAAAAAGTGGACAAAATCTAGAGATTCTTTGAGCATTAAATGGAAATAAATTCTCTTATTCCTTAGGAGCTTTACTAGACTTTTTTTGTTGTTGGAAATTACTAAATCTAGCTGGGATTATGTTCATCAGAACCTTTATGATATTCCCCATTTTCCTAACCACCTTAACCGACTTTTACCTATCTCAACAATCCGCAAACACCAGCCCCTTCATTCTGCTTCTTGGTAAATCTCCGGCTTCGGGGATTTATCTGCTATCAGCTTAACTGAATAGTTTCATTATGCCCCGTATCGTGGCTGTATCTTATCGTGGTTATATCAATGCCATGACTCACTCACTTACCCCCATAAACAAACCCCGCCAACCCTTTGCACTCGCAATTGATTACGGCGCGCACTTCAGTTCCAGTTAAGCGCAAATATTAGCACTGAACCATCATCAACTCAAACCCGAACCCCAACCCCGGCGCCAACCCCTCTCCACGCCCATGAAAACGCAAACCCTTACCCTTTTGAAACGGAATTCCTGTATTTGGGTGCGTGAGTAATGTGACGACATTAATTTTCACACTCATTACAACTCCATTAAAAGGGTCAGAGAGCTTAGCAGTGGTATTGGACACCTTTCCTCCTTCATTTTTTTTTTCCTGTTCCCAGTCCCGCCCAAAGCTGTGCAAATAGAGCAACAAACACAAAAAATAAAACGAGACACGGAATACCGTGGACGATTTCCGAATGCACGCACGAGGAGCCCAATCCTTCCACCTCCTGGCCATGGGCAAGTGTCAACAGAAATTGTACTTTGTGTACAAATCGAGGTCATTACGGCGGCAGCTTTACCGGGGGTAAATGGAAAATAAAGTTGCCCAAAGAAGCGGCAAGGATAAAATGGGGGTAAAAATAAGAAAAATGTCGCATCAGAGCGCATCAAATATGCAATAGTAAGATTTAGTTTAAGACCAAATAAATGAGGGTCAAGGATTTGCATATCATTCAGGAGGAGTCTTGCAATTTTCAAACACACTTTAAGGGCATAAAAACAAACTCACTTTAAGTGAGCTCCTCCAGGTCTCTCCTTTGACCTTATCAACTTAAAAAATTAACAACATTATTGCCGAAATGTGTTTTGTCTTTGGCTCTGATGGCGAAACGTCTATGCCCTGGAGGGGAATCGCCAACGCCAGACAACGGCCGACACACGCAGGACTCGCAGGATATTCCCAAGGCAGGAAAAATCTATCGGTCAAGGCACACCACCAAGGCGGCCAGCCAGCCAACGAAGACATATTGGGCCTCCTTATTGCCGACTGAATTAGAGCGGAGCTCTGGCAGTGCCTGTCATTTAGCATTCAGCTCAGCGACAGCCCCAAATTTCTACATTCCGACAAATTCTTGCGCCTTTCTTTCCCCAAATGCAGTCACGTAATTTTCGAATTTTCAACAACAACAACAGCTACGGACAGACACCCGAAAATTTCACTGGCTTTTCAGGGAGCAAGGCGGGCAGTCAGGCAGTCAGGCTGGCAGATGGAATGCCCGCTGCGTTTATCGTTAGACAAAGCGACGGCATCAATTTGTATCTGTAAATTAGTATTCCGCTGCAATTTGCCACGGAAACACCAAAAGCAAGAGCACCACAGAAAACACACACAAAAACAACGAAAATACTATATATGCTATGTATGTATACATTGATTCTGGATGGTTGGATGTTGATAATGATGGTGGTGATGGGGCGCCGCCGACAACTTTATGCGGGATCTGTGTTTTGGCTCGAATATCCGTCCACACACGCATATGTATTTCGTGGGGTGACGCCTCTAGCCCGGCCATCGAATCTCATTTTGGCATTCGACAATAATCGCATTAATAATGCGTTTTTGCCCCGACTCCTGGACCCACCGCCCAGGACCCTCATATATCACACAGGCACTCACTCACTCAGTCAGTCATTCAGTCGACGGCTCGCTCGCTCGGCCTATTGAAATTAACAGTTAATTTAACTAATAATTGTTTAAATAGACCTTTATCATGATGGATTTCGTTGCGGCTGTTCTGGTGTCACGGCCTGTCAACACTTTGCCCCGATATTCTGCTGGTCAGTCCGCTCCGTGATCCGAGGAGTGAATTTTGTGGTTGTGTCTGCTATAAACGCTGTTTAAGTTCATTTCTGGAATCAATGTGGTTTTTGGCTTTCAAGTGCTTTAAATATTTATGGACTCCACTGAGTTCATTCTTGTGCCAACGAGTTGGGTCATAAACACATCTTTAGGCTGTTTGCTTTGAAGAAAGGTTAGAGCAAAATGGAGTTAATTTGAGTTGCTGCTAATGTTGGTATTTTGTTAAAATTGTTCACAATTTTCATTGCGAACATAAAGTTCGACAAACTATGCACCTTACTAATAAAGTCTCCCAATTCAACATATGTATATTTCTTGAAATATTAAACTATTCCCCCAGCTCTGACTATGCTAACATATTTGTGTAATAGCTCTAATGGCTCCATGAGCCTTATCGCTTTTCCTATAAAGACATTACTAATTTTCCACTCCAATCCATTCCAGCATCGGCTCTCCCTCATTCAAACGCAGTCCAGATAATCCCATTTGGCCTAATAACGCTCTTGACTATCCATATGCTGCATCTACTACACTCCCACATAAATATGGTAAAAAGCTTTCAACGCTCAAATGGCCTAATCTGGCCTAGTCCTTCTCCTCTTCCTCCTCGTTGGTCAGAGATCTCGAGGAGCTGGCGAGGAGTTCAAAGCCAAGCCGAGGCCAATCACTGACCCTACCTACACAGAAATCTGTGCGCTCCTCCGGATACTTGATTCAAGCAGGGCTGGAAAGAAAAATAAAATAAAATCGCCTCATGGCGCCCACTGGCAGAGACACCCACAGATGTCTCCGATGGGCGGCGAATTATCAGCTGATTTAGTGTCGGGTCAGTTGGCAGTAAAATTCCACACTTTTCTTTACAATTTCACATACATTCGCACACAGCTCAGGCGAATGGCAAAAGGCGGAAGGGAGGCGGAATGTGACATCAATTGACACGAAAGTTCAGCGTAAATATTTGCCCAGATAAAAAGCAAACACTCACTCGACTGAGGGAGAGACTGGACGGGACGGGACAAAGAGACACCCATAAATTCCAGCGGTCATTCTCATTCACCGAGAGATCTCAGTGTGTGCGACCATTTAATGACAAAGAATGGAAAAGAACAATTTGTGAATGTGCGACAAACAAATGGAGACATCGCGGCCAGACTCCAATTGCCAAAGCCAAAGCGAACGGGATGCAACAGCAGATACAGATACGGATACACTCGAGCAGGGCTGGATGCGGAGCGAGGATGACGTGGTCAGGAGGTGCTGTATCATTGCATGATTCACACCGTCCGAAAACTAATTAGTTCCGGATCATTATATGGTACTTTATGAGGTCTGCAACAATGGTGGTGATGAACAGGTGTCAGGACTGGTATGAATCATGTCTAAATTGATTATGGATTTCTATATTTTTTTTGTAAACAACTGTCATTAATGATGACCGATGTGTGAGGGTTTACTCTGATTTAATCTCTGGAAACTCGAGTTCTTTAATGTAAACATTCTTGTTTGCCTGATAATACTTTCCAGCAAAACCCCCTTGCCTTTTTTCTTCTCAGTAATTTATTGCAATATATATTTGCTCGTACTTTATTTCTTGGCACGAACCGATTTGGTTTATTGTTCGCATTAAATGCTACCCTTTCTTTCGCGCGTTGTTAATATATTCCAATTACAATATCCCATTTCCGATGCATTCGACTTATCCATCAATTCGATTCATCATCCGTTTAATTTGCCGTATAAATTGCATTCGAGTGAGGCTGTTGCAAGTGTTTTTCTTTTGCAATTTATCAGGCAGCTGTGCCTGTGCCTGGCCTGCTATTTTCGCCACAATGATGCGAACGTAGCGCGGAGTCTCGGCGGAGGCGGTAATTCCATGGCGTCATTATTATTATATTGTTCCCCGGACGAGTCCGGGGAAAAACTGAAATGACTTCACACAGCCGTCAGCCGGCGGCCGCCACCCGCCTGGCACGTGAATTGGAAATTGACGTTGACGACGTCGCCACTCCAGGGCGACTCTCATAATTTATACAGAAAAAGTCGCAGATTGCCGGGCCTAAAAACAAACAAACAATGCGAGGCGACGCGACGCGACGAGCTTCGGTTTCCGATAAAAAAAAAATATGTATTTACGCCAGAGATCTCTATGAATGCCGATTAAGTTTCGTTCGGAAAATCCCAATTATAAATAGAAACCAACTCACGGATTTACAGGGCACAGGTTGTAAGTCAGGCTGCGATCTCTGTATTAACTCAAAATTATAACAAAAAATATTTTTAAAATAAGAAGATAATGAAAGGGAAAGGAAAAAGAAATTTAGGAAAAAATAATATAAAAAAATTTGAAGAACAAAAAAATTTTTTTTAATAAAAAAAAAAATTTAAAAAAAAAAAGAAAAACAAGGAAAAAATTTAAATAATAAAACAAATTATTGTTATATCAAACAAATCAAAAAAAAAATAGTTTTTTATTGAAAATAATAATAAAAAAAAACTAAAAGAACAAAATTTAAAATAAATAAATAACTTACAATAAGACTTACAATTATTCAATTTTATTTTAAGTGATTAGGAAAGTTACAGCTAAAGTTTTTATTTACAATTTCAGAATAACTCAACTCTTATCTGACCATTACTCATGGAAGCCAACCAACCATCACCCAGAAAAACCCCAGAGAGTTTGCAAGAAGTGCTCGATAAGAAATTATTAGATATGTTAATACGCAAATTCAGCGGAAATAAATGAAATAAGGGCAGGAGGAGGCAGAAGGCCTGCCAGTCCACCCCCAAACGCAAGCAGACATTGAGTAATAACATTTTAATAGCCATAGAGATTAATTGGCTCGGGCCAAGGAGGCGTGTGTGCGGCGGGTGAATCATGCGATCCACTAGAGAAACTACACCCAGACGAGAACGGGATCGGGGACAGATAACCGGCCGGGCACGAGGCATGAGGCACGAGGCACGAGGCGGGGGAAGGCAAAGCGAAACTATGCAGATTGTTGAGTCAAATTTTAATTGACCACACGAGCGGGTCATAAAAGTGCGGAATTTGCTGTGAATAAAAGCAAAGCAAACGAGCAGCCGAATACACAAAATTTGCTTAGCATGAAAAGCGAAAGGCGATTGCATGATAACGTAAGCCCCGCCTCGCCAGCCTTGCCAGCTGAGCGCGGGCACCTTCGTCGAGCCGGGCCTACCCAACCCCCCATCCTCTACATCACCGTCTCTCGTAATCACCCCCTTAAAATCACCCCATAATAGCCCTCCTCCCGATCCAGCTGACGGTCACGGCAGTGAACACGATACTTCCTGCTAGAGATGGGTTATTTCCAACTCCTTTTTTCAATTTTCAAATGGGACAATTTACCAGGAACCCTTATGGTTAGCAGAAAAAATTCCAATTACCAGCTATTCCAATTAAAACCAGCCATTTTCTTAATATCCAGTTAAGTTTTTAGTTCAGAAGGTAGTGCTCTCATGCTCCGTACGTTATCTGACAATCAAGTCCAAAAGAAAATATTTTCTAACTGGAGTTTAGCTATCCTATGAATATTATCTGGTCTTTGAGAAACCCGCTCTAAAGCATTAACTCTTGCAGTATTTATGAAAGTAACCATACAATTTAATGGTATTTAATGTATTTTACTTTAAGATTGCAATAAAAAAAAACCCTTTTTGTTAACTCTTTGAGAAATATTAACTTTAATAGTGTTTACCGCTTCTTAGCATTTACTCTTGAAGTATTTATTAAGGTAAACAATATTTATTAATTATTAGATATACTGTTTAAAAAATCCAGTTAAAACTCTTTTTTTTTAACTGACAGTTAATCTATCCAATAAATATTAACTACAACTTAAGAAAGCTTTTCTTAAACATTAAAAACTTTACATTTTTCATGAGGTATGCTGACCTCAACACGTATTCATACAATTACAATATAATATTAGATAAATAATAAATAACAAAACGATTCTTGTTAACTAACAGTTAAATTATCCGCAAAACGTCTTTTGAATTTTAGAAAACAGTGCTTAAGCACTTATTTCTCTCGCAACATAACACTGAATATGTATTTTAAATTGAAGTCTTCTTAAGTGAAAGCTTCGAGTGCAATCTACTCTAAAACACACGTAGGTGTGATACCCACCAATAGTTTTACCCAAGCCGAACTTCCTCCCCCCCTATCCCGGGCCAACCCTGCAGTGGGATTCCATTCACGGTTCCGTTCACGTTCAGTTCCCAGCGCACAGCTCATCCCGCTGAGTGACGGCGACTCCATTTGGAGAACTGCAGTCGACGACGAATTAATTATCTTCAATTCATTCATTAAGAAATGTGGGTGGTGGCAGGGCGGCAGGGAAGAAGGTTCGATAATGAATGCACACACACACTGGCTCCGGTTCCGGCTCTGGCTCTGGCTCGGGCTCGGGCTCTGTCTCTGCCTGGTTGTATCTCATAGTACGTAACGTACTACAACATAGAGCCCCTTGTATCTCATAGTACGCCCGCCCGACTCGCGTATCTCGCAAATGAATGAAAAACAACCGCCAGTCGTGGAACGGGGCGGTGGGGTCTCTGGGAAACTGGAACGGGGCTTTTTGCCGCATCCGTCGGTTCGCCGCCGTCACGAGATGTCTGGAAGGCAGGGAGCAGAGCAGTGGGGGTGTGGGATAAGCGGGACAGGTCGCATAATAAATTATTCGCGTGACCAAATAATTTGCGTTTGGGGAATTTGCAAATGTCAGAGCGGAGAACTAAGCCCGACCGGGCTCCCGTCTCGGGTTTCGCTTATCACTGCCATATCAGAGAGAGAGAGAGAAGGAGAGCGAGCAAAGGAAAATTATTAGTTCCATGAATTATAAATGCCCGTACTACTGCTATACTTCTTGTTTATGTTTATGTTTCTGGCCTTTTATCGCCGCAACTTGAACTTTGCCTCTTCCTGCGCCTCCGTCGATTCCAAAAGTTCAAGCGGACTCGGTTGAGGGAAATTATGGTTCAATGATATCACTAATTGCACGGCACAAGAGATATTCCGTATATTCGGTTCTCGCTTTTTGTTGTTGGCCCCTAAATTTATGGGAATTTTGTTTTGATTTCGTTTGCTCTTGTTTGTTGCTATTGCAGGGGTGTGGCGCTGCGGCGGTTCCCGGTGATATGTGATAAGTATAAACAACAACATTTCAAGAGCAAGGTCGCGCGATAAGGAAATGAAGTGGGGAAAATGGGTCAAAATTAAATAGAAAAGTTTAACAGGCTTACTAAAAGTCCAGGAACTTGTCTGGCTTCCACAAAGAACAAACTCCTAACGAGTTGATAATTTTCATAATTTCGCGACTTTCGCAACCCTTTTGGACATAATTTAACCCCAAAAAAAAAAAACAACGAAAAATAAAGGAAATGGTCGAGGAAATGCAACTTCCAAATGGGCCACAAATTTGCGGCCTAAAAGGGACCGCCAAACAAGCCAAAGTAAATTTACAAATATTAAGTATACGATGGGCCCCTCAAAAATAGAGTAAGGGTTAAGGTAGAGAGACCTATGGCCTGTATAACTTTCCTGCAAATTGACTTCCACCACGCATAGGAAGGAGGTTCTTAATAAAAACATACAGAAAAACAGCATGTGGCATGTGCGAAAAGGCAGGCGTACCGCCTGTCATTAAATTTCGCGCCATGAGTAGCAGAGGAAGTGCCAGCAACTGCAACTGCAACTGGTAACTAAGTCAGTCGTGTGTCTGCTCCACCCACTTTAACCACCGCGTACGGATCGGATCGGAGTGTATGGAGGGCAGGAGGTGGAGCTACCACACATGACATTTTATTATTACAAAATAAGCATTTATCCAACGCATATGACAGTTAATAACAGGCAACAACAGCACAAGCACCGGCAGCGGCAGCGGCAGCAGAATGCAAAAATTCCCACAACATCCGGTTCAGAGCAGAAAAACCAACAGCAGCAAAAGCAACAGCGACAGAGCAACATCGAGCGAGGCTACACAACAGAAATATATATAAAATCCAAACGGAACAAATAAAACTCAGCCCGAGAAACGGCAAACATTGGCGGCACAGTGGTTTCAAATGTATTTTCTTAGGAATTAAGAAATATATTTTAATGTTTTATAATATAATTATATTAACGACCGAAGAATAAATAACTTCCTAATATAAGAATATTCCCCACCAAATTTGGTAGCTTTAGCTCTTATAGTCTCTGGGATATAGATGCTTGTCCGTAAGGACGGACAAACGGACAGACGGACATGGAAAAATCGACTCGGGATCACAAAAATTAGTTCAAAGATGAACTATTCTGTCAGATACTATAAAATAAATATATTTACATTAACTAGTTTGACTAATACACTTAGCGAATTAGGGAAATTTCAACATATGTATGTCCCACTGTTCCCTGCCGCTTTAGTAGGCGCGAAACACTGTCCGCGTGAGTGGCGGATATGCATATGGACGGATCGGGTCTACTATAGTCGTTGACTATAGTGTCGAGCTGTCGAGTGGAGGAGGAGTCGGAGGTTGAAGCCGCAGAGGCACTGTGGCACAGTGGCTGCCACCGACGCAGCTCGGATGCGTTGTGAGTCAGCCGCCGTGGAATGTGAGTGGCATACAAAATGTCGCATGCGGATGCGGACCGGTCCAACGCCGACAGAATGCAGTCCAGAGAAAAACAAAAAATAACGCACTCAAAATCCGAGAGAGCGAATACTGATATGGCCGTGGCTTTTATTTTTTGCAGTTGCATCGCTGAGTGCCAATGCAAACAAGTTGTGGAGGGGAGTCGGAGTCCCAGTCGGAGTTGTGTGTTGTTGGTGGGTGTCGCCGGAGCACCTCCGCCCGTACAGCTCCGCCCATCGCCTGTTAGCCGGCTTTTCCGCCGCATTCTGCCTTGCGCCGGTTTTGGGCAACAGTTACCGGCAACTGGCGGCAACAAGTTTTTTTTTTCTTTAAAGCAAAGCTGAAGTTGTTTGCCAGCAATCAACACAGAAAATATACATAATCGCATCGCAAAGATGCTAAACGTTTGTCCCAACTAAGGAATGAACTGTACGATGTGAAAATAAGAAGTAGGAGATATTTATACAACTGTTATTTAATTTAGTTAAGTCTTCTCTTAGCCGATATATATCGCTATAAAATGTTAAACCTCTGGACTTCACTATAAAGGGATATATTATATAGATATAAGCATCAAAGCGTTACTAAATGGTCACATGTAATATTTAACCTTCCGGTAAGTCCCCTCGAAAATCCAATTTGTAGAGATTTCAATTTAAACACGACACCTGACCGTGTAGCTGCTGTAGCTTTCCTTGCTTTTATTTTTTAATTTCTTCAACCTGTTGAAGTCAACCTACATTCCACAGATTTCTATCGTCGCCTCCACGTGTCGGTAAGTGACCACCGATGACCACCATCATCGGGGCGACCCATTCGAGTCGGGCGCACAAAAAATTGCTCAAAAATCCATTTACACCATCATTAATCTTCGCCAGCCCTGACGATGCGATACAATACGATGTGAGATGCTGCTGCTGCTGGTGGGCAAGAAATTAACTCTTAATGATCTGTCGTCCCTCCGCCATTTGTCCAGCAATTAATGGGTCCAAAGTTCAATCGATAGAGGTGCACAAGCCATTCATGGCAACTGAGGACTTTATCCCGAGTGCAAAGATAAAAAAGGCTTTAAAGTGTTTACTTTAATTTGCAAATAATATATTTGTTTCTTTAAAAAATATAGCACAGTACTTTAAAATCAAATAATTACCCAACCCATCCCCAGTCACCCTTTTATTTCCCTTTTCTTCAACTGAATATCTGATACCAACTCTCTCGCATAACCATTTCTTTCCTTTCCCTGATCATGTGACACAAAGCGAGCTCTGGCAGCCCCCTTTACCCAGACACATCTCCACTTGGTGGTGCCCCTCCTCAGTTTCAGATTACTGATCAACTCGACTAATTGTACATCTGATAGAAACCGCCACAAAGCGCCCAGTTCCGGACTTCCATGAGGTACATATAGTTTATGCACGGAGGAAAAACAGGGAAATTATATATTTTATAGATAAATTTAGGCCGAAAAGCCAAGATCTTGTCAAAAAACTTAATTTCTTAGAGTATTTGAAGAGAGTTGTAAAAATATCAACATTTTAAACATATTTTCCATAACTTGGATGAATAAAAAATATTTTTCTTTATATTTAAAAAGTCTTGACCCTTTCTTATGTAAAACCCGGCTCTGCAGACTTTATTTTCCGCTTGAAAATACTTTTTCCCTCTGTGTACTATATGCTATATATGTAATTGTTTGCATTTTGTGAATGGGCCACTCTGATCCGCTGATGTTCCACGATGATGATGCTGATGATGACAATGATGAATGGAGGAGCGGAGATCCGATCCGAGTGGGGACAGAGACAGAGAGAGCAGAGCAGAGACACTCTCATTCACAAATCCCACAGAGCGGGATGGCCATAGTTGGCAAGCAAACAAAACCAAAAAATATTAATTAGCATTTGACGGGGGGAATGAGGTCGCTGTCGCAGTCGCAGTCAAAGTCGGCGTCGCCTAATCGCCCGCTCACGAATCGCCAAGCGGATGCCACAAATTTGGGCATGTTTCGCTGTCGCAGTCGCCGTTCGCTGCTTCCTTTTGCGATTTTATGAATGAAAGCTCTTTTTTTCTGTTTTTTTTGGGTTAAACGTAGTAAACGTTGGCGTAGCTCAGAGCACTCAACGGCATTGCCATCTATGGGCAAAGTGCAGAGAGTGTGAGTACATCGAGTGGATGGGATCGGATCGGATCGGATCGTATTGGATTGGTTTGGATCGTTTGGGATCTCGAGTGTGGCAGCTCTGTAAAAGGCTAACTACGATCTCACTGACGACTGCCAACTGGCAACTGCCATTGAGTCATACATACTACACTTTAAGGTGGCATGTGGGCAGCTTGAATATCGAGTAGAGGTCGATGAATAGATCAAGATATTGGGGTGGAATCAAAGAAATTTAAAGGCGAAAAATGATTCAAGATAATGTACTCCAAATTAGGATTAAATATTAAGAGAAGATAAGTTTTTTTAGTATTAACAAACAACCTCTTAAAGTTTATTCACTTTCCCAACCAAGACAAAGGACACTTCCCCTCCAACTTGACCAACTCCATCGCATAAGGACCTCTCCTCCAGCCCGAGGATAAACCTCTCAACCTCAACCGCCTCTCATGCTTCCCTCCAAGTGATACAATTTCAGTTCAGCAATTGCCATTCGATTGTTATGCTACGAGCCACGATGAGTACGAGTATTGGCTGTTTGTGTGTCATTGGCTTTGGCTTTAGTGTGTCATTGCCATGCGAATTGGAATGAGATTATTTGCCTGCTTGCTTGTGTTTGTGTGTGATTTTATTCAATTGTGGCCATCGTGTGTGTCATGTCAGAATGCATTCACAAATTCAGCATTTGCAATAACCCCATCTCCGACAGTCCAACCTTCCCTCCAAAGCAATCCAATCCAAAAGCACACACACAAATTGTCGGCAATTACGGCGAACGGAATCGAAATACATCCGTTCGTTCACCGATGATGATTGTCCATCTGGCGGAGGGAATCAATTGACAATTTGGCCTTTTTTACCCCTATTTGTTTACCAGGTACTTATAGGTTCTGTCCGTCCGTCTGTCCGTTTGTCCGTTTATCAGAATAACAACATAGAAGTCAGAGACCTTAAGAGATCGAGTTAATTTGGTGACAATATTCTTATAGGTTGCATGCAAGTAATCATTACTTTAAAATTTTGAGCCACCCACTAATCATAAAAAAAATGTTTAAAATGTTGTTGAAATTATTTTCTGCGAAATTTCTTGAAGGAATTTTTATGGAGATATAATATATAGCCTTTTAAGGACATGTTTCCATAACTTGTTATTAAGCAATAAAAAAAATTGCTGTTTATGCAAAATCTTTGCGACATCGGTGTGTTTTTAAACATTTTCTAGCAACTTATCCCTAGCAACATTCTCTTGTGCATTCCGCCATAATAGATTTAAATTTTATTCACCTGATAAATTAAACAAAATAAAATTTTTTAGGCAACGTTTTTTATTTAACCCACAAAGCTTTGGTTACCCGGTATTTAACAGTCGGACACTCTCCACCTGTAGCTTTCTTGTGTTTTCCTTTTTTCCATAACATATTATTGAATAGATTTCGTTTTGTGACAGGCCGTTAGCTTTTAGTGCGGTCATTTAAAGCGCAGTTCAAATTTGCAACTCGCCCTGACAGTTGACGATAATTGCGATTATCATCATCATCGCCATCGTCGTGGCCATCATCATAACCGGGCCAATTGACTGGACAATTGAGTCCAATGATTGAAATGTGGCCCAAAAAACAGATGTGTGTGTGTGTTTGTGTCGCGCTATGGGTCTTTTTTTACAAGAATGACTAACCATTATAGTTTCAATTACCAACGCGTGTCGATAATTTCAATCGTTTTTTACGTCTGTTTTGTTATTCGAGGGCTCCTCCGGTTTCAGTTGCTGTTTATTGCTTTTTTTTTGCCACTCGTGAAATTGTTGTAAATTGCGATTGTTAACTTTTAAATCACATTTGAATTAATACCCAAATGAAAAAATGTAATTCGATTAAATGTATAAATAGCCGGGAGGTAAGCTTTTTTAGGGCAAACCAGTAAGCAACAATAAATTATATTTAACTCAATGACAATTTAATTTATCTGAAATAAATACAAAGAGAATAAAAAAGAAACATCATTTGATTTACGGGCTTTATTTTCAGTGTCGGGAATTATTCTAAATATAGAAGCAGGTCGGTATTTTTCAAAGATATCTGATTAGATATAAATGATTATGTACTTTGAAGTAGTTTGCATATTCATTATGACTTTAAAATCCTCAGAATTAACTTGCATTCAATCTGACATAATAAGCCAAGCAATGAGCACATAACTCACCATCAGAGAACTGACAAATTTCCAAGGAGTTCCGGTCATTATTGTCCATTCTCTCCACATAAATCTTTTAGCGCCTTTTCGCACGGATATATCTCCGTTCTATTACAATCTAATATATCGCCAGTGCAATATATCAGGCATTTCCGTCGCTTTCCCCTTTCGGCATTCGGCTTTCGGCCTTGGCAAAGGCCTAATAAATAATTGTACACCGATACGCATACGCAATGTGGCAGGCCAGGGCGCTTTGGCTTTGTTGCCGGAAGAAAAACAACAACGAGCGACGGTTGGCCGAAATAAAAGCTTTCTCGCTTTAAGACCTTTAGACCGCGTAATGCAAAAACTGCCAACATTTGTCATAATTTTCTGCAACAGAATATATATTTTTGGCTTACGCAAAAATGCGCAGAATTAAAAATCAATAAACAAACAAACACACACAGAGGAGAGCGAGGTGCGGCCCAGTCTGGTGGCACGTATTTCCGCAACAGTTGCAATTCTCGAAAGCGATAAACAAATTAAACAAAAGGCAAAACAAGAAAATGTTCAACAAAAACAAAAATGCTGAAAAAAAGAAAAGTAATGTATATAAAAATCATAATTTATGGACGCCATAGGCGACTAAGGGGTCACCCTACAGAAGGTGGGTTAAATTATTACTTATTTTGTCAGAAATAATAATTAAAATTAAAATTGGCCAATAAACAATTCCAATAATATGTCTGATATACAAAAAGCTATAAGAGAGATTCATTTGATCAATAAATAAAGTACGAATAAGAAAGTAATTAAACATTGTTAACTATGTTATAAATAATAATACTAATTTAAATATACTCAAAGGACTCTCCCAAGGCCCTACTTATGTCTGTCCATCATCCTTGGCTACCTTTCCTCCTAATAACCCACGTAGGGTACTCTAGACGATAAAGAGTCTGAGGTGAAAGGGCTGATGATATGGCGGGAGTGCGAGTATTATTTCGAGTTCGAGCTCGAGTGCGGAATGTAGACGACAGCAGACAGCCGAAAGAGGAAATTGTCACTTTGTTGCAAAAAGAACACGTGCCGCTGATTAGTTAAGTGAGAAGGCCACACGAGCGAGATAGAGAGCTGCTTCTTCGGCTCGTGATATGTGCTCTGGCTGGCCCCTCGCCACCACCACCAGCCCCTACCCAACCCTCTTTTCGTATGGCGAACGCATCATAAAAATTATTTAACGCTATCGCACATTTGTCATGCCGCGTTGGCTCTTTGCGTGCCTCTGCCTCTGCCTCTGACTCTGCCTTTTATTATTATTATTTGTTGTTGTTGTCGCCGCCTTTGCCGTTGATTCTGTTTTCTTGCGCTTTTGTTTTTACGATTATTAAATTTCCTCAAAAAAAAAAAAAAAAAAGAAAAGAATAAATGAAATAAAATGAAAAGAAAAGGCCAAGAAATATTCTGCACTGACGTAATAACATGACAGTGAGATATGAGCGAGAGAAGACGAGACAGGCGGAGAGGAAGCGAGTTCTTTGATTATTTTTACGTGATTTCTCTTGTGGCGAATGATGGTTTGATTAGACTGCAAACTCGATTTAGATTAGGCCACAAGCCAGACGTTCCAAAGGGGTTTTCAGTGGGGGAGGGCAGAGAGATATAATATCAGACATATCCTGTCTGTGGATCATTAAAAATCTAATTGCAAAAATCTATATATTAATAGGCTAAGCCTTTTTTAGTAATCCCTTTTTCCCCTACTTCCCGTTAACCGATTTTGAAACGGAATATACCATTCGATTCGTATTAATTTGTAGATGTGCAGAATATGAAAAAAAATTGAATTTGACAATGTTACCTGTTAAGTGCAGGTAAACGAGAAATACGTATATGAAGCATACGAAACGGAAACAACAACAATTTAACGAAGCAAGCATTGGAAATCTTTTCCGTTCTATTGCGATAAATCAAAAGTTGTTCAAATTTAAGCAGAAAAAACTGGAGAAAATTGGTGAGTTTGGCAAAAGTGAATTGTGAATCCAAAGAACGTGGTTATTTTGAAAAGATAATTTCAGAATTGCGATTGTTCAAGTTATTCGTTAT